>JAGTJP010000330.1:0-21226 GCA_020744175.1 Auriculariales sp. MPI-PUGE-AT-0066
CGCGGGCGCAGTGAGGAAATGAAACAAGGCGGCGGCGAGGATGAGACGAGCGACAACGACGAGAATCGAACAGAGAAGGTATATAAACGACGGGTACGTTAAGAAATTACATCCATCAGTCGTAATCGACAGAAGCGATTGGTGAAGTTTAACATACCTTGGTCCAGCTACAGTCGCACGCGCCGCTGCATTTGCTGCAGCTGTAGGTGTCTTTCTGCGGGCGCTCTCTTCCTGACAATCTTGGGCATCGCGTCTCGCTGCTCTGAAGTATATTCCGGGCGTGGTGGGGTTGGGCGGTTGTTGTGGCGCACGAAGCGTGCGGTAAATAAGGAGGAGGTGTGTCGCCGGATCCGAAAGCGGAGAGCAAACGAATCCAGGACTCCGACTCCGCGTTTTCACGTTTGGATTCCTGAAACCGTACAATGAACGACCACCACAGGGCGCTGCGCCGCCTAGACCTTCAAATACCACCACATCTCAAATAACACCATATCTAATCTAGGCTGTGTTTGCTCCTGTGACCGGCGTGATGAGCAACGTCGCCGTCGCCGAGCACTGCATCGTGCTTTCCCTTCTTCCCTCTCATGCCCATCCCTCGCACTATCTCGTCCACCATGGAGCTCAGATTCGACACCGAGTTCGTCGGGATGAACTGCACCATCACCCAAACCGGTGGCCCGCTCGTGTACACCGTCAAAACGCCCACGACCAGGCTTCCCATGATTTCCACCTTTGCGCGCAACGACGCGACGGGCGAGTACGCCAAGATCGAGTGGCACGGTTCAGCGCGCGTCTCATCTACCCCAGCCTCGGGCTCGACGTCGACCTCAACGACTGGCTGCACAAGTACAAATGGTACAGCCCAGTCGCGCGTTCAATACTACTAGCAAAGAGCAGCCCGGCGAGGAATGGCACTGGCTCGACTCTGCATGGTTGCCCGATTGGATATTCAAGCACAAGCTCAAGGTGCGCGTGTCTTTTTTTTACCCCCCGTCAATGTGCCGTGTTAACGACGACGACGACGACGCGCGGCGCAGCTTACACGGCGTCTGACGAGAAACACGTCGTCACTCAAATAGGCTGGGGACCGCTCAAAGAGCCCATCATGACAGTCGAGCAAGACGGTAAAGTCTAACGCTCGTCCGCGACAAAGTCCATTGACACGTTCGTTAGGGCTCGAAGCTCTTCGCTCGACATCATCGTTCTCACCGGCGTCGTCATGCTTTACTACAAGAAAGACCAAGAGCACTCTAACGGGCAAGGCGCGTCGCGCCTGCTCTGCGGATGTGCGTGACCGCCGGTGCATCCGCCGCTACGTTTCGTGCGCTACATTAGAATATATTTCCCTGCCCTCGCCCTGTAGTCCTCCTATGACTTCATCGTGGGCATTTTGCTCCCATTGTCGAACTTGAGCGTCGCCGAAAAGAGCCCGGTCTTCAGCTCGTACAATAGACTTTTACGCTTCGTGAAAACGCGATGCCCAGCGTAAGACTTGTATCAAGCTTACAGCAGTCGGCGCAGTGGTGTCGGCATCGATTGTGAGCCTGAACGGGAAATCGTCGACGTGTTGCTCCTCCAGTAGTCTTAGGCCCTTGTCTTGCCATGGGGATAAGTCAAGTGTCAACTATGGCACTCATTCGTCTTTTTCCGCCAACCCATTCGATTCACCCTCTCGCCATCTTTCATCATGTCATGCTTCAGGGAGTAGCTAAAGAGGTTTCTCGGTTCGTACCCGCTGCTCTTCTCGCGGGCGAGAAAAAGGGGTACCACTGGCATTGATGACTGGTTCAAGTGCGTAAACTCAACAGGTTCACACGCATTTACGTGTTTCAATCTCTGGATTGATTGAAAATGGTACCAACTCTAGACGATTGCCTATCCCGGCTTATGGCCCGGTCAAATAAAACGGAATCGCCCGAGTCGGCCGTCGCTTGAGCTCCTGACCCAGTACTACTCCACTGTGCGCTGAATTAAATGTCTCAAGCAGCGCTGCACCTCCCAGATATTCTCGTGGATGTTTTGCCGCGTTTACCTCGCAAGCAAATGTTGGGCTGTCGCCTACTAGCACGCAGCTGGCGCGACGCCTCGCACTTCGACACTCGGTTCTTTCTCAACACTGGTTTCTCGCCCGCTCACGAAGATCTATCAATTACGCAGAGAATTGTAAACCTGAAGGAAACATCACAGTACGCTCTCAAGAACGATATCAAGTTATCGCTGGTGTTATCGATCGGCCAGATCAGAGAGCAGGACGGCAACTGGACGGCGAGTGACATCATCCGGGAGTTCTGCGATACGGTCCAATCGACGACGCATATCCTCGTCAGGCTGTCGGTGAACGTGAAGCCATCGTTTAGAGACCAGCTGCACGCGGCGCTATGCCGCCCAGCACCACACCTTCGCGTTTTACGGTACACGTGGAACGACGATGGGGTATCGCTGGCGACAGCGCCAATACCGCTGTCTCTCTTCTCTGGTCGCGCTGAGTCGCTTCGGTCGATCGACATCCGAGACGCGTGGCCGGAGGACTGCGCGGCACCTCTTCCCGTTTTCACGAATGTAGAGCGCGTGTCAGTGTTTCTCGTTGACGCGGTCGACACGGCATTGCGGTTGCACAAACATTTCCCGCGGCTTCGCCTCCTGAAAACTATATGTCTCTAGTTTTGTAACTCCCCCAACAGTGCAGAAACTCTTTCTAGATGGGCTGCACCTATCCGAGTTCCAGCTGATCTTGGAGCGGCGGGCGGCAGAGTTTCTGGTCGGATTACCTGTAGAGCAGCTACAAAAACTCCGTGTCGTCGCGTACCAGGGAATGGTTTACTTCGCGCCCAGCATCACGAGTGGTACCTTGGATCTAGTGCTTTCACGCTCTGAGGACCAGTTGATCAACACCATCACCGAGCTTGCAGGCCCATGGTACCTCTCCGTACGAGATAATGTTTCCAACCAACTCCACATCGTCAGATGGTTCAATATCAACGTGGTGAGACTCTTCCAACCAGCTTTTCTCAACCGCGTGCAGACGTTGCGACTGGACGCATGCCTCGCCCCTGAATGGCTTGGTGCCTCCGCCGAATGGTCAGAGCTACGCGTCCTTGACATTCTCCTGTTCGGCAATTGGACCTCTGGCGCAAGCCGGGTTGGATCTCTGCCAGTATATCCCGCCCTGTGACACTCCATTTGACTGCAGTTGACGCTCCAGTAATTGCGCACGTGCGGGTCATGGAGCAATTGAGTGCCGCGATCCGGGAGTGCTTTCGGCAATCATACTCCCGTGATGGAGAAATTATCGAAACAAGATTGAATGGTGTCACAATCGAAGGAGACTCGAGCTGCCTTGGGCCATATCAACCCATAAAATCAAGCCAAACAGGCTTGACACGTGCCGCACTATATGCCCGACCCTGGACTGGGATGTTAACAGTGACCTGTTGCAGTGATTATACATGGTAGATGCGACATCATCCGGAGTTCGTATCCTAGCTGGATTTCAAAATCTTCGGATGATCTGCGCCGAATCGGGCGACTTCCGGTGCTCTGACTCACACCACTCACCATTCACCAACGCGCACCGCGCAGCCGTTTCTTTCCTGACGACGTCACCACTTGCGCTTCTCATCTGCTCTTGAGCCTGGCTATTCGACTTTGCTACGAGATTCGGGCGGTTGTGCAAAGAGATGCTCTCAACCTTTTGGGCCGCACCGAAGCCAAAAATCCGAATCGACGCATACCAAGGCGTATTCCATATCCGGCCCCCGAACGAATTCGAAGGTGTCGGAACGGACGATGATCCTCACAGAGGGCCTGACGAGACTTTCTGGGGTCGCATCTTTCTGTCGCTTCCTAGTCCTAATCATATCCGTTCGTTGACCATTACTCTGTCGGCCACTTACGTGCTAGATATGCCCGGACGAAAGTGAGGGATATTACTGGGCGAATTTAGTGAAATCTGACCTGTGCCACCGCAGACGGGAGAGTGGCGGCCTATACCAACGATCGTGCAATGTTGATGTGCCTCTCGAAAGGATGTCACAGGGAGAGCACAGGTATGCACACATTCGTCATACCTACATATTGCTAATGCCTTGAATCATAGCTTCACCTGGTCACTTGACATCCCTCGGTCCAGCGCTCCGTATGAACAATCTCAGTACGGGGCCATCCGCCATGAACTCGTCGCAGTAGCTGAGTTTTCCGCATCCGACCGTATCACCGAGCGGGCATTACATCAAGTCGTGATCAACCCGATCTCGTAAGACTGCAGCTTTGACTTTAAGGCCTGGGGACTAACAGCCACCAACAGCATTGGCGAAACTTCGGTACTGAATGAGCGCATCGAAGACTTCAATGACGAGATCGGGCCATACTCCGTCGCGCTGACATCTCCGCATTTGACTGTCGGTGGACCACTGCACTTCGCTTTGACTCTCGCATGCTGCCCTCCTGGTGGGATTACGATCCACAGTATATCGGGTGTCGTGCTGCAGAGCTATAAGCTGAACTCCTTGAAGGATGGCGCCGTTGCAGCGCCGAGCGCGGATGAACGCATTATTTTCCATCTCGACCACGCCACGCATGTTCAGGACAATACACACGACAACCCAAACAGTTTACTGCCAATAGTACGCGTCGATCAGCCGCCTACTGAGGAGACCGCAAATAGCAGTAATGACACAACACCAGCAACTCGCGTGGAACACAGAGGCAACAGCTCATCCGCCGACCGCGCAGTTTGTTTGGCGCTCCTACCTTCCGGAAATTCGCTCAAGATAAGTCACATCGCGCGCCTGCCGACATACGATCGGCTGCAGGCATCGACCCCGGAAAGCACCCAATCACCCTTTCACATTTCCCACACATTTCGCATGGACCTGCACTTCTCTGTTCCCGGACAACATCCTCCTCGGCGACGGGTTCTTCATATCAAGCGCCCCTTGCGCCTCCTCGACTGCGCGTGCATGCCCGCCTCGCTCGTTTTGCCATCGTATGACGATGCGGTGACCAAGACGGCTGCGGAACGCGGGCACGAGAGCCTCAAGCGCGTCACGCGGTCGACTGGGGAGTTCTTCTTCGAGTGCACATCGCTTCTCAGCATGAACACTCTGATGGAGTCTGCGTATTTCTCGCCCCTTCTGACGGCGCACGAGGAGTGTTCCAAGCCTGCGCTTTCTGCTAGCGATGTCATGGCCGCGAACAAATACATTGCACCTTGATCAGAATATTCATACCTTGCTCCACGGTTTGCAGTGACCCGCGCTATGCTCATCACCCTCATTGCCTGCAGGAGATTGCAACAAGCCCGAGCATCACGCCGCTGCAATGTTTTCCCGCAACTGCAAGTGGTGGCACAGGGAGAGTGTAGTGTAAGATCAACTTTGCAGCGATATCATATCGATGGTTGATTTCAAGCCAGAAGTAGATAGAGCATGAGGCGACGATACCAGTTGCGAGATATCGCAAACTCTGACTTTTTGTGTAACTCTCGCGTAAGATCTCATTCTCGAATCAGACCAAGCTCCTGTGCGAACTCGACGCCTGGACCGACCACGTCTTGCAGCGTTTTTTTGGGGGAAACTGTCATTACTTAACAATTCGGTATCTCATACATTGTAGTCGTAAGAATTTGTCAATAGAGGTGTAGTGAGATTTGGAACGCAATTTGTGCGACGGACGCCCGTAGATGACATGAAACAACAGGTGGATTATGAATGCCTAAACTGTATGACTTTGCAATCATCGATAATGAGCTGAGGCCATCCAGAAAAACGGTCGACGGTTCCATCGTCTGTCATGAGCTGCATGGAGCGGAGGATGATAGAGGAGGTTGTGGTATCAAAGCCAGCCATGGAAACCTTGACAAACCGAATAATCCAGGTGTCCTCCACGGGGACATGCCAACCGCCTGTACCGATGATTTTGAGACAGGTAATGGTGGGAGTATGAATGGATTGGTTGAGGGGAAAGAGTCCAGAATAATGTGGCTTCTCCAAATCTGGCGGCATGTAGAGCATCGTCCACTGTGGTTTATCGGCTACGTGAATGACAAGGGTGCGGACCGCGGAGAAGGGGACATCGGCTTTGACGATCTGGTTCCAGAACCGGAGATCAAACTCGAGCTGAGTGATGTTCGCGAGGTGTGATGCGAAGGATTCCGTGAACATGCAGTGCACGCCGCCACGGACGGCACCCTTGAGCGGAACACGCGGTACGGCGCGAAGCTCAATGGTTCTGTTTAACTTCATCTGCACAGTCGATAAGGAGAGCGTGAAGGGCTCGTTAACCTCCGAGCGCTTGAGAACTTTGAATTTCAGTGGCTCTCCAAGGGGGAGCCAGGAGCTGACAAGACCTACGCCAGTGGGGTCGCCCCAGGAGAAGAGGCCGTCGATTGAAATACGTCTAGTCGATGACGTGACAGTTTTGGAAAGTATGTTGTGCAGCATAACGGACTGGTACACGCCCCAAATCTCAACATCCTCCAACTGCCATAGACCGACGGCACCGTCAAATAAATCTGGAGGCAGATCGCTGAAATTGCCGCCATGGAAGACCAGCTTGCGTAAGGTGGGATATACAGCTGCGATATTGCTGCCTTGCAAAATAAAACCCGGTTTTTGGCGCTCGCATAACTTCCAACAGACAGACTCGACATTGAGAAACGGGGTGACGGGGGCTGAGCGGTAGTCGATTTTGGCGTTTATATATTTGAGTAACGGTGCCTGGTCATCGAAAGGATGCGCGGGGAGTACCAGCGGCTCGTCTTCGTATTTCTCATTCAGCATTTGGATGTCGAGAGACTCCAATTGAGGAGCCGGGATCGCGGCAAATCGCTGCCACAGTGCCTGAGGATCGGCAACGCAGCAACTCAAGGAAATCTTCTTCGCGAATGGCAAGATCGCCATTACTTTGACGAATATTTTCTCCTGGATGTCTGCGTTATCTCCGAGTGTGTGTATCTCCAAGTCGGTGGGGCATCTGCGCTCCATGCAAGCGATCCACTGGCCGTGGAAGAAATTAAGATCCCATATTTCGGTGGACCGAAGAACAAGGTTCTGACACCATGCTGGATGCTGTCGCGCGAGAGCGTGACAGGACCTGTTCACCCTGAGCACATGAAAAAGGTCCCAAACTTCAAGTTCAGCAACTATCTGCTGGAGGATTTCATTCGGAAACGTCTTCCGCGAGTCCATGGGCTATCAATTATGGCGAGCCGCTGCGTGTGGAGAAATCGGGGGCAGAGATGATGTTGTAGCTCAAGCCGACCAATTGTTCCACCTTTTATATCAAAATACCAATCGTTGAAGCACCAACCACATAAACACCGAGTACTAAATAGCCGAGGTGTGCTTCACGAACCACTGCGGGAGCCATGGCACGTGGTTCTTTGGCCCAAGTGCGTGGCTTTGATCTCCACAGTGATCCACATTTGAGCGATGCCACCCATTCTCGCCGATGGACGTACGGCATTCATGCGGGAGGCTTAAAAGAGTAAATGACATCCAATGAGGAAGTGGATCGCTCAACGTAACAGGGGGCGCTATCAAACCGGCTTCCGCCGGCCCTCTCGCGGAGACCACATGGTACCATTTCGCTGCCGTTTCCGACGAATATTGTACCATAATGATAGAGCTGATGTGCACCAATGTTTAGGATCTTTTTTAAATCTCTTTTTCTCTTTTCATCAATCACAGTCATTTGCCGTAGTGCCACCTCAACTGAGCTAAATCAGACAGTACGGTATAATGCAATCCAGGAGACGAATATGGATACACCGGCAACATCCTATGGTTTTTGTCGATGCATAATCTCGATGTTGAAGCATATTAGGATTGAGGCAAGTGATGTAAGTAACCGTGGACCTGCTCAGTACATCAGTATCTCCGAGTCTTCCGAGTTGTCAGATTTCTCAGATTTATCCAGGAAAATGTCTGAAAGTTGGCCCATTGTTGGGACGATCATTGAAGCTTAGCCAGAGAGTCGCTACTCAACAGGGACAGAACTTATCGGTCAAGGGCACACTGGCGCAAGCCACAGCGTCACACCTTCCCCGTCCCCTGTTCACCCTCGCTCCTTGCAGCCAATGATTTTCTATCATCCAGCTTCTTCTCCCATGACTCCTCATCTCCTGGGATCCTTCTACAGCACATTTGAGCCGGCGCCTTCACCTATCCAAACGCAATCTACCCAACTAGCGCAAACTCGTGCTCATCCCAAACCCAACGCCCGCATGGCCACGCTTCAATTTTCTATCTAGCCCTAAACGTGAAGCTCATTTTCCATTTCTCCTTGCACACATACGCCAAAAGTATCGACATGATAAATGTGCTTGTTCGTGCTGTCTGTCTACTTACGCGGGTTGGTTCAAGACCTTGTCGGAGAACAAGGACGTCGTGGCCATCAGGATCAACCGCTCTGTTCTCGAAAGCAAAAGTGATCGGTCGATGCAGGGGTCCTGAAGCATGACATGATGATGATATGTGCGTTGGAACGTTTCAATTGCGGGGTGTACTTCAAGGAAAGAGCTCCATCACTCGAGCAAAGAAATGGATCGAACGTCGGATTGATCAGATAGACGGCGGGGGCTGGCTAAAGGTACAGTTACATTGAGAGAGCGGAGCGTGTGATTTTATTATTGGTTTGCTGCGAGATGCGAAAAAATGGGGACGAGCTTTGAGAATGCGAGTGGCGCCAGGTCGAACGTTTACACCTGCGAGCCGGTGATGGCGGTCTACGGAGAGGAAGAAAAGGTCGTCAGTACATTATTCAAGACACGCGAAAGAAGAGGGCAAACAGTGGGCCAAAACTATAGGAGTAGACGCGGGGGGGGGGGGGATCGTACGACATCTTGACTATGCGCGCGCGAAAAGGGCGAACAGGTCGTCGGACAGTTTGGCACCACGGGTCACGCGAACATGTCGCGATTCGCGATTCGGGTCACACGAGCAGCCAACGGTGGTCACACGACCCCAACCCACCGCGAGACGAACGTGCGCGGGCGCGCGGGCAACCACGGCTTGAACCGTGCAAGGCACGCAACGGATCAGAAGGGGAAGGGGATGGTACGTGCGCCAGGCCACTGGGCACGGCGGCGGCCAGGAGAGGGATCAAGGAAGCACGACGCGATGTGCAAGCCACACCAGATGGGCTGTAACAGTGCAGGGCAGGGCACAGACAGGACAGGGGTAGACGCAAACAAACGATGGACAGACAGAAGACGTGACAAGCGAGGACATCGCCGTGCGAAGCCCTGGAGCAAACTAGGGCGACGGCCTCGAGCAGCACGGTAAAGTCGTGTCGACCCAGTCTCGAACATGGTCGGTGAAGAAAGAGGAAGCCAGACTCACCGGTGACACCCTACCGTTGCGGAGGGGCAACGCGTTGGCAGGCGCGGAATGGGCCACGGCATAGCTCGACCTCGCGATCGAGCCCAAATCCAAATCCTTGCTGTTCGCCTTGCGCACTTTCAACGCCGCCGCCTGACGCTCCTCCTCGCTCGAACTGCGCGCCAGAGTCGGCTTCACCTCCAAGCCGACAAGCTCGGCACCAGCCTTGGAGTCCTTGGGCTGCGGCACCGCCTTGGCAGCACCGGTGCCGATCTCGCCGTCGGAATCGTCATTATACTCGTCCATAACGGCAGCGTTGAGCTCATGGTTGACCTCATCCGCCAATGAGCCCCATCCGTGTGCACCCGCGCCGTTCTTGTGCACCCGCTTGTCGAGGCCCGATTTCGATTCCGAGCGGTCCTTTACGATCGCGCGTGGGTGCGTGGCGCGTTCCGTGCGGGTCATCGTCGTAGAGCTTGGTGGTTGGTTGGTTAGACGGGAGTGTGGTCTGTGGTTGACGAGTGGGAGTGGGCAGCTACGTCAGTGCTCCATGATCGAGGTTCTCCACAGCGCCACCCAGAGGGGGTTCTACTCACCCGTGCGAGTGGGTTGCAAAGGTGGTGGTGTGAGTATGAGTCGTGGTGAGGCCACGTCGCGTGACCCACCCTCCTTTTATACCCACCGCAGCCGCCGGCTCGGGACCACTCGTCCGACCAAACTCGCGCCACTCCAGACCACTCCCGACTCTCGCCGGTTCCTACTGCTCCGCCCCCATTCCCCACCTCTTCCTCGCACATCGCGCGCACGCCCCCGCACAGACGACGAGAAGCCATTAATGACGCATCCGGGGTAAGTGGCCGCCAGGCACACGGGGATCGCGGCTTGATCATTGACCTGCGCCATGGGTCACACGACCCATGGTCACGTGCTGCTCCTTCAAAATCCCTTTTGTTCACACCAGCACGTCGCGACCAACCCAAGCGCATGATATAGTGTGGGGTATCTTGCAAAAAGAAACCCTTTTAGCTGCATAATAACTAGGGTGGCAAGCCTGCATCCACCGACGGTGCCGCAGTATTAGGTTCCTGTTGTACTACAAGTACTACCCAGCGCACGCAATATATTGCAAGCATAGCGGCTGTATCGCAGTGTTTTAGCAGATGATGAAAGTGATGACGACCGAGTGATGGGGAGACTTGACTGGCAAAACGTTCCAAAGATATACTTTTGAGCGCGGAAGATGTACAATGCATCGATGGATGCATCTTGATATCTGCACTTCTACATACCGACTTGAGTGTAATAAAGTATGATGAAGGTGTATTGCTTCCATCACTCAGCTCGTCGCTGCATGTTGCCGGAAACGGCCGTGTAACAAGAGATTTACTTCGGCTGTCACGATCAAATCACAACCTGCTTGCTTAAAGTCAAAACGACAGACAAATATTTAATGCCTGCAAGACCTAACCAAGCAAACTCCTCGTGTGACTTGAGGAGTGGTGCAAAGAGAGCACTCTCGGCTGTCTGCCAATGCCTGTCACTTACAGTAAACCCACACAACGGCGCGGCAAGTCTCAACTCGGACGCCGTAATCTACTCGTTCATTTTCCTATGCCTCTCACGGTGATGCATCCTACGGGTAAAATGAATCGAGTTCGCCGCAGGAGATTGGATTTGGGATTTAGGTTGCGGGTACCGCTCATGTTCTTCCGACTCGTGCTGCTGCTTGCCGCTTTTGAACGCGACTCTGCGGACTGTTGTTCCTCTTCCAAGGTCATCTTCCTGTTTTTCTGTTGGCCTGCGCAATATGTCTCGTCTCGTCTTGGGGCGCCACGCGGTCAGGAAGTATGTCACACATTTCCATACCACAATCACAACAACTATATCATGCGAGTCGTGCACTCCTGAGATCCATCTGTTCACACCAGGCAGCGGCAAACATATTTTTTCCCAAGCGGATGGCAGAGTGGGAAGGCACGCAAGATCATTTTTTAGCACGGCAGCGCGCTGGTTGGTTGGACACCAATTGCCCTTGGTCCCATGACAAGAAATGCGACGGCTGTACCCCAGGTACTGGCGTGCGTAAGCAGCACCGCACCTAGAAACCCAATGTGTGATTTCAAGTTGGGTCTGTCGCAAGGTTTTAGCAGATGATGAGAGTGGGTGCCGGATGAGCGGATGGGAACTAACTGCAGAAATGCAAGTCCGTTCCGTAGATATACTGGCTGAGCAGGGAGGGGAGATGTACAATGCATCGACGATGCATCTCAATCTCTGTATTTTTACCACCGTCGGCCCACGATATGCACACTAGTTGGTCTCGAGCGTACTGAAGTATGCAGGTGTACTACTTGCATTCGAACAAAGTTCCGCGATGTACATACTTGACATGGTGGTTTTTAGAATCGCCGTGCGAACGGGCCGAACAAAACCATGACTGACGATATACTCGAAATATTTGTCACTACCCGTCGGGGCTGTACTAGCCAAGGACGAAACCGCAAAGGATGCACCTCTTAATCCCATTTGCACAAAACAGACCATAAAGTAAAAGCTGATACATTTAGGACAAGCAAGAGCTTGAGAGTACAGGGATTTGCTTCAGGTAGTTTGGGACACCCGTCATTATCAAGCCACAACATGCTTGCTTGCAGCCAAGCCCGCAGACAAAGACTCGGTACCGGCAAGACCTGGCAACGCAAACTCTTCGTGTGACTTGAAAAGTGGTTCAAAATACGCCATTTCCAGCAGCGCGTTCATGCTCAACACCGACATGCAAGTGTAGAACTCGCCCGCCGGCCGCGCGACACGCTTGACATTATGGTGTCCGCGCCGTACCGCCGAATCGAGCATCGCCTCGTCGTAAGACGGCAGCACAACCGAGGCAGGCATGCACCCGCACGATATAACACGCACCGCGCGCTCGATATGTAATACCCGTTTCTTGCCGTTCGCGGCTGGGTGGTGCGCCGGTCCCGGAACCGTGAAAGTTACATCAATGCGAATCGTGTGCGAGTTGTGCAATGGTGAGTCGGTTGCGTCCGGAGTTGATGCTTGGATACGCTCGTACGGCGGCATGCGGGCGATATGGCTGATATCGAGCATCTGATTTGGCTCGAGAGAAACTAGAGCATGCGGGCTGTGGCGAGCGGGAGAAGAACGCGTATTCCTCTCGGGATCCACAGCATCAGAGATTGGCCGCTGAACGCGGACGATAGGAAGTAGCCCGCTCGGCTTGGGCTGTGCGTCATCTGATTGCGAGGTCTCTGGTCGATACACCGAGGTTGCGTGATCAAGATGGAATAAGACGTGTTCCTGAGGTTTTGGCGTCGCTGAAGAGTCACTTTTGAATGACTTGAGTTCGCATCGCTGCTGTATTATCCCCGAAATGCTGTGGATGTCCAGACCTCCTGCGGGACAGCACCCAAGACGGAAGGTGATGCGCAGCGGTCCCCCGATGGAGAGGTGTGGCGAAAAAATGGTCGCGGAGTACGGCCCGATCTCAGCGTTGAAGTCTTCAATGCGCTCGTTTACCACGGATGTTTCACCGTCGCTGTATTATGAAGTCAGAACGTGATGCAAAACGCGAATGGTTTGAACCGACGCTATTGGATTGATAACCATCTCTTGCAACATCTTTTCTTGAATCTGTCCAGATGCTTCGAACTCGGCGACTGCTACAAGGTCGTGACTGATTGTGCCATATTGAGATCGTTCATACGGCGCGCTCGATCGTGGGATGGCAAGCCCCCAGTTGAAACTGAGTGTCAACGCATTAGAAGTAAACCAAAGGTTAGCAAAGACCGCGAGCTAACGTATGCTCGCCCTTTGGCAGGGTACCAGAGGGCACCTGAACAGTGCACGTCCGTTGATACAGACCACCTGTCTCGCGTCTAAGGTTTCGTAATCAGGTTGAGAGAGACAAAGCTAATAACAGATCTCACGGTCGATCGGGCATCAGTAAGGTGTAGGTCACTGATAGGGTAATAGTCAAAGAGCGAATACGGTCCGGAGACGGAAGCGACAACACGAGGCGCCCCCATAAAGTCTCTTCTGGCCCTTGGCTAGCTTCTTCGACCTCTGCGACGCGTCCAAGTTGACCGAACGGGCGAATCTGATATACACCTTGATAAGCGTCTATCCGTATCTTCGGTTTTGGAGCAGTCCAGAGGTTAGACAACATTCTGTGAACAAGGCCAGACGATGCCAGCAATGGAGGATGCAGTCGAAAATCAGTACAAATGTAGTAAAGAAGAAGGCGTATTTGGCGAGCGCGAGCGATGGGGTACAAGCACGGAATGGTAAGAGCCGAACTTGCGCAGCTGGCCCGATTGGGCGCGGATCATATGGGATGCTTGACCGAACAGAGAGCACATCAACCCTCGGCAACGTCTCCGATGACTCGGAATGAGTTTAGCCCGTCGTATTATTTCAGATCCCGGTGCAGGACCAGAAAAATGCAATAGCGCTGACATTTACCGTTCGCACGCGGCCCTTGCACAGCCTTTCGGTATTGTAGCCAAATTCGAATCCGCCTTCTTGCAATGCACATCATCAAAGAGAGAGCCAGCGAGAATATTAGACTATTTAACCCTTTGTGAAACTTCCTCGCGTCGATGCGGACTTCACGGTGATTACGGAATCTGATGCCGAGGATTTGCGGCTTGCCTTCCTGCCATCACCCGTCAGTATGAGCATCGGAACCGGCCAGGACTTTGTTGATGTGCTACATGGCGAAATACGGCGCATGCTGTACACAGATGTACCTGGTCCGGGGTTCGTACATATCTCGACTCCGAGCCTTGGCGCAGTCTGATTCCGCCTAGTGCGTCATCGTACCTGCGTATGCACGACAACATCGCCCGCACCGTGAGCATTGCGCTCCAGTCTTACGCCTCGCTTGTCAATGTGCTGGCACCCGCGAATCGGCTGCCAGTTGAGCTATTAGTTTGGACCTTTAGTCAGTTGAACTCGAAGGATCGGATTGCTTGTTCCTTGGTCTGTCGGCACTGGCGCACTGCAGCAATTAACGCCCCTACCTTGTGGACCCACATCAGCGTCGTCATACCTCCTTTTCCCTATCAACTCAAACCACCACTTGCGACGCGGCTTCAGCGAGCCGGTGATCAGCCTTTGGCCTTACATATCGAGTATCCCAGCCAAGCAACGATCGATCAAGGACATCAGATCGCGCGCGATGTAGGCCATTTTGTGTCGAGACTCAGGGAGATGCAGTTGTATTGCCCGACTGCTCTGGATTCGAGCGTAGCACGGCCATTAATGGAGGCGATTGCACAGGACAAATCCGTGGCCAATCTAGAAACCTTGGAAGTTCACATCAAAATTTGTCCGGAGAGTACAAATCGGCGAATGCTGATTCCATCTCTGAAACATCTGAGCTCTTTAAAAGCGCTCGCACTCTCGGGCGATTACGAATACCGACTCGAGAAACTGGTGCTTCAGCGGCTACACGCCCTCCGGATCTCCTGTGGCCTACGGGTACCGGAGCATGAGGCAAAAGTGGCAGCTAATGCGTTTTACACCAGCTCCACGTTGGAACAATACGCCGTCAAGTCAAAGCAGATCATCCAGGCGATCATCAGTGAACGTGACTTCTTTGAGATGATCGAAGGATCCCGAGGCAAAGGCTCCCTCAGGTTTGTGCAGTGGCCAGAGACGTATACGCTGTCGAACTCGAGCTTAGTCCAGCTCGGCGCGGTGTACAAGTCTCGTCGGCCTGGCCCACAGGTGTTTGTGATCAGCGATGATCCACAAGAGACGGCTCAAATCGGGGCTGGCTGGTCGCCTGCTCAGCGTTTTCTCTCAACATGGTTGAGAGAAAATGGAAGCTCTGCCGACAGCGGATATTTGAGGCACACCCCTATGCTTGACGTGACCGTGCTGCATCACCCGACAGAAGCAGATTCGGTCACTCTTCTGATGTGCGGCCATGACGGAGAAGCCTGGATGTTTCCTCACCTTCCAGCAGCCGAAATTGAAGATTCACTGTTGGAGTCGAGCGGTGACGTCTGCAAGCGGCTCAGAGTTCTGAAGATACAAGCCGCGCTGTGGCAGGACAACGCCGTGATTTTTGAGGATATGCCTACTCTCGTCGAACTCGAGCTCTTTGTCGATAGCACAAGCGATGATGGAGCTTTGCCTATCAGCGAGTTCCCGCTAGGACTGCCGCGGCCCGCCCTCCCAGCACTCAAAACGCTGACTGTTAGTCAGGTCAACTGCAGTAAACCAATTCGGCAGCTTTCCCGCTCATCAGTCCATCTGCATATTGACTTTGAGCTCGAGGATGGAATCACGCCGATGGAGATTCCGATGTTCTCCGTTGAGCAATTCATTGCATCGCACCTCACTGGCGCGAAGTTGCCTTTGAAGCAACTCATCTTGCGCGACCTAACCCCAACCATCATTCAAGCTGCGGAAGCTGAAGATTCTGATGAACTTCTAGTTCAGAAGGGTGGCAGCGTGACTTGTGGTCTTGCCGAGAGGGTCATCCTGCAAACTTCGGCCGACAAATCGTCTATCGTGCCAGTTCCCTTCATCTTCTCAGATGATATGAGTATTGCGTGGCTTTATTGCGTACGGTGAAGATCAAGCAACTGAGTAATGCGCGATGTACATACGGAATGAAGACTATGCGCTCATGCAACAGATCTTGGGGAATCTCATGGAAATGAAATTTGACCCTATGTCGAGCTATTTTCAATCGCAGAGGCTCGTACTGCGCATTTATGATTACAACCCCCGCTTTCTAGGTCACGATGAACTGATTTTACCTGGTTAGAGATGATGGTCTTTCGCTTCTCTGTGTAAGGGCACCGTTGAACCCTGTATCCCGTACGAACCCAAACTCAGTGAATGTCGCAGTTGGCTGACCGCATTGGCACCGGGTAAGAGGTGTCAACAGCTTGTCCTTCTCCACGTTCACCAAGTCACCCATACCTTGCTTTCCCTTGTCTTCGGACACCGCACACAGACCTGGCGCGCATTAGCTCTGGCTGTTGTCATGAGTATACGCTACAAGTGGAGAAAGGTACCGAACTCAGCTCGGATCTGCGTGGGGCCACGTCAGCGACCCTTCAGCGCTGCACAGAAGTTGGACTGTATGTTTCAGGTCCTAATGGCCTTCTCAGGATGAGCTAACAATGCGTGCAGAGTCTGCGGAGCGTCCGAGGTGGGACAGGTGCAGGTACTCGCGACTGGAAGTGCGACCAGGATGAACTCTGGCAAGCTGTCAGAGTCTTTGTACTCTCTTGCGACTCGGCTCTGACGTCGTGTCTCAGAGATGCGAACTTGCTCGGGCATCGTACAATCGCTCGTGCCCTGCGATGGCTTACGTGTTACGTCCTTGCTGTCATTGATCGGCCATCGCCCGGTCTCCTGTTCGCCGGCCTCGTTCTCCTGACGCCGGGAGTGTACTCCAAGATGAGCACCGCAAGGGCCTGGGACAACCACGTCATTCAACTTGACCACGGCTTGGTCAAGTTCCTGCCCAGCCCACAATGGCAACACACGTTCCAACCACGCCCCATCTGCAGCAACCCAATGGTGGAAGATATCATGATAATGCACGCTGCCGGTGCTCTCAAGACGCATGCGTCAATGTACTACACCAGCACAGCTAAGGTGGCCGGCTACATCACAGACTACAGTGTCGCGCCGAACACAACAGCGATCGCATGTTATGAAGGTGGCATTGCGAGGAGCACTGGTGTTCTCATGCTATGCTACCTGGCTACCGCAGACGACGACTTTGGCAGCGCAGCCGCGAAGGAGACGGCTTGCTGGTTCGAGCATCAGAACACTGAGCGATTGGAACGTGATGGATTATGGACGGCACAGGAGCCGTTGTCAGATGGGCAGCAGAGGGGTGGCTGGTGGTTCGCGATGGTCCTTGGCGTTTTCGGCCTACCCATGGTGCTGGAGTGGTACGCGACCAAGTGGAGCTTGCTCAAGTCCGGCCACCCGTTGTTTCCCAACCCTGTGCCAGCCGCAAACATACACAATCCTGCACATCGCCCGGTCGCACCTTCAGAAAATCAACCTCATGCGGGAACTGGCGCATCTACTGCACCTCACATGCCAGTTTTTGGAGCTCAGCAAACCGTTCTAGGTCTTCCCACAGATGCACCTTGGTCGTCCCAAAACCCACAGCACATTGCGATACCTACGCCTCACGTCTATCCACCCTCTTCACAGCCTCAACAACAACCGGCCACCGCCACGTGGGCTCATCAGCGTCATCGCGTCATCCCGCAGCTCTCCCAGTGACTGGCGTGAATGCTCTAGCTGTACCGGAAACCTATGACCTTCTCTAGAATGTGACAACCCATGGACAATGTGTTCCCGTGACATTACATGCCCATCTTTCAAGCTACGTTGTGAGCAACGTTGTGTGGCTTGAGGTCAAGACGCGTGTTCTTGTTATCGATCGATATCAGAACATTGCATTTGAGCACCGCATTGAGTATTCCCCATTTACGCATGAGCACTGCAGTTTGATGTAAACGGTAACCACTACCATCCTCGTCACGCATGCACTGCACTGGTTGATGAGCGCTGGACCGTCGACGAGCTCATCGCCGAGCACCGCCATGACTGTTCCCGTCCCACCTTACCCTTCTTTCCTTCCCACCTACAAACTCTCCTACGCCAATTTCCACTGCAGCCATGGAGTTCAGGTTCAGCAGCGCGTTCATCGGAATGAACTGCACAATCACACAGACGGGTGGACCCGTCGTCTACACCGTCGACACGCCAACCAAGTTCCCGCCGATGACGTCGACGTTCGCTCGCGGTGACACTGGTCCGTACGCAACAGTCGAGTGGAAGGGGTTTTCGGCGCGCCTCAGAATGGGCGGGCTTGACGTTGATATGGACGAATGGTTGCACCGCGTCAAGTGGTGGCATCCGAGCCGGAAGTTTCAAGTCAAAGACACCGAGTTTCATTGGGTTGACTCGGTTTGGCTTCCCAGCTGGATATTTAAGCAGGCTTTGAAGGTCAGTGACGACGGGTACATTACCCGGGATGGTATGCTCATGCCATTCGATGACGCACGTGGTCATCTACGCAGCTCACTCCAGCGTCTGACGAGAACCACGTACTTGCGACTATTACCTGGGGCCCGCTAAAAGAGCCCATTCTCACGGTTGAGCAGGAAGGTATGTCTTGACTGTAAGGTTCTCGAGATGAACATACGGTCTGACGTAATTGCTTCTAATAGCACTCGCTACTGTTCCGCTCGATATCATAATTCTTAGCGGTGTTGTGATGCTGTACTATAAGAAGAGTCAGCAAGGCTCTGGCGCTGGTGAGCTTTACTCTTATCAGTTCTCACGTGTTTTGGGGAACTAATTAACGCGCTGGACGTAGATGTCAATTAACCTCGTGCTTGATCGTTGATTTAATGCATTTGTGGTCCGGCAGGCTCTTTCGACCTAATACCAAGAATTGAGTGTACCGTTGATATATAGGCTCCCATTTCCGTGCAGTGACTTGGCTCGGGCCAGGCGGGACCCACCCGATCTAGTTTTTGGCGAGCCTTCTGGCGCCAGTGTAGACCAAGCTCGTTACCACCTCCCACCAGATGCCGAGAAAATTGAGCAAGTCCGACATAAGTGGCCGCGACGAGTACTGCAACAGTGCTTTCTGATGAGGCGCGGCAATGGTGTGACACAAGAGTGCACTTATACCATGCACCTGCTCTCTGCACGACAGCGGCGATGATTCATGGTTTCTGATGACCCAGGAGGATTTTGAGATTGTGTACACTGTTGAATGAAAAACCATGGGTTTGGCTCTCATCTACTCTCAAGTTCTGCCGTGGTCGCAGCACAGAAATCCAAGTCCTCCGCAATGGGATGACAGCCCTATGTAATTTTTTGTCAACATCTTTTTTTTCTGTGCAAGTTCACACACTAGTACTTCTCCGGAGAATGAGACTGCGTGGATGCTTCTGCCATGCCGCCGGACCTTGATTTTCGAGACTCGCGTGCGCTCATACTTACGATTCGCATACTTACGACATATCTCCATCTCCGCCGTAAAATCGGACCCTTGTCATCCCGCTGCTTCTTTGCGTTCCCCACAGCAGGTCACGCATCTCAATACATTCCTGATGCGCGCTTACTCAAGTACTGACGCGCGTTTCATACAATTTCTGCATTCAGCCTAGAATCATTGTCAGAATAGGTGAGAGTTGAACCTGAGTCAGTGCCAGCGCGACATGATGGAAGACCTTAGCTGACAGCGGGGGGTTGAGCGGAGATCTGCAGAACCCGAGGCTCATTTATATGTCACAAAAAAGTAAACATCCGGTCGCGCGCATGCCAACCTTGGAACTTGACTTACAGTTGAGCTAATTAAAGCTACTGATTTTACTAATATAAGAGTTGTAGAAGGGAGCATCGCCGACTGGCAGCAGTCGACTGCAGTATCACTCGCAGATGCAGTTCAAGACCTTCGCTTTCGTGTTCACTGGGGCGACAGTGGCTCTCGCAGCCACCGAGCCCACGGTGCAGTCTCCCCGATCGTGACAAGATCGAGTTCGTTCGTCTCATCGATACTGAGTTCAAGCCCTTCGCCAATATCAGCGTTCACGAACTCCCGCTCGCCCGTCGCGCCTGCCCGGTGGGTTACGGCCTCTGCCCTGGCGGTTGCTGCAAGCTTGATGGATATTGCTGCGGCTCTGGTGAGAGCCGCTGGTCAGGCAATCAACATTTGCTGAATATTTGACAGGCTGTTGCAATAAAGGCTACGGCTGCTGCGAGAATAAAGGCTGCTTCCCAATCGCGCGTTTTCTCTCTTAGAAAGTATAGTCAGATTTCTGACCGCTCATTGAATATAGGGGGCACAATGCTGCAGCAGTAAGTTCCATCGCTCGACTGTTCGTCATATGAACTGATCGTCCTTCAGATGGCGGGTACTGCAACTCAGGGCGAGTCAATTCCTACATAAAGTAACCGATAATGTCTTTCTGACCACCACAGCAGATACTATTGTGTCAAGACAATCTTCGGTAACATCGGATGTTGCCCGAACGGCAGGGTAGGCTTTGGTCCGGTACGGCACATAGATTGCAACTGAACAACCACTAGATCTGCTTCTTCTGAGCAATGCAGTATGCCATGTGGGTAACCAGAGGGATGTAAGATAGTATGACGGACCAGGATGCACAGCTTTAGGCGCAATTGTCAATACATCGCGCGTCACACCTCTTTTTTAACCGCTCCATGCAAAGGCTGTGGAAGGACGTAGTCGCATTGAACCATGAATCGTTTCTATGAGTGGTTAAATGAATTATCTTCAGGCCCTGAACGCCCGTAAACAAGTACTTGAATCGAGCACAGCATGCTTCGAATGAAATGCTGTCATGAGCCACGGTGCCCAAGCCGCAAATCATGCCAAAGATCGCAAAATCGCGGACCGTTTAGATGAATCCACAAAATGGCTTTTCGCCGTGAATAATTACTCTGCCAAGTCTAAGTGGGGCCACAGACACATTTTTATCCCAACGCTTTGCACCCCATTCTCAAGTTTTCCTTATAATGGAAGACGCGCGCAATCATACCTGTGCCAGCGCGACAGGAGAGAATGTCTTGGCTAATAGCGATTGTGGCTGAAAGTTCACGGGTGCGCGTGCCGAGCTCGAACGTCGTAAAGTCTAACACCGGCACGCACACATGGAAGTCATGTTATGTCAAGTCAAATTTGGTCCTACGGCTGATGAGAGAAAGCTCAAACTGCTGCACTACTCAAATCTCGCAGTACCGCTGAGTCTCTATAAATCCAAAGTGCGCATTCAAGACCTCTGCCACAGTTCAATGTGGCTCTCGCGCGACGATGGAATCGATCGCGAAGTCCTCAGCCGATAATGTAACCTGAACTAAAA
>JAGTJP010000331.1:0-21225 GCA_020744175.1 Auriculariales sp. MPI-PUGE-AT-0066
ATGCAATGATACACGATGTTGCTGCACCGACATGCGCGAGTCTCGTGTTAATTGTTCATGGGTTCGACCATGACCATGCCGTCTCAGCTATCGGGCTCGTCGTCCCAGCCGTAGTAGGCATCAAGCATCTTAACGATCCGGACAAGTTTCGACTGCCCGCCTCGATTCTCTGCTGCATGCTATTTGAGCATGATTGGATCTGAGGATAGATTTGACTGCAGAGGACGTAGCTAGAGATCATGCTGACGGATCGATGCGCGATTTGTGAAGGAGAGGAGACTAACGACCAACACGGCCTTGAGCCGCGCTTTTATAGCTGGACAAAAATGCAGTTTATTTGCTGACAAATTCATCGCGCCATTCAAACTCGCATGACCGTGAGGAGATCGACTGCTGTGGTGGCCACAACGGGTGAGGATGGGCCACGGATCGCGAAGACGCAGATTTGGGTTCGAGCGGAAGTTCCTGGCTCCCAGAGAAGTGCGGAATCCGAGAAGGGAACCGGTTCTCTTTTTCATATTTCTCGTCGTAGACTCGTTTGGTAATAATGAGTCAGTCGAGCCAACGCTGCCAGCCTTTCGGCCGAAACCTCAGCGTACCCGCCGCTCAAACTCAAATCCTGGGATATACACACAACACACCGTGTCATGGACTAAATATATGAACTTTAAAGTACTGCACCTGCTGGTTGACTGCTCTTCCGCCATCTTTTGGCTGATATAGCCATATGTAAATTTGAGCACGAGTGGGGCTGTACGACAAGACCAAGAACTGCGCGAGGGAGCGTTGTGAGATGATTGACCGCAGCCTGAACTGATAGCGTTAGGAGAAATCTAGTGAACCGTGGGATCTAATTCAGCTTCCGAACCGTTCCTCCCCTCTTCCTCCCGTTCGCCGCTTGTCGCAACATCTGCATGCTCTGCCTCTAAAGCTGAAAGTTGGCTCGCGTGCTCGAAACTCTTTCAAAGAGCACCTGACAGAGTAGATATGGTGTCATGTAATCGATCTCCTTCTTTAGATGCGCTGACGCGTTCACTTCCCCTCATTGCACACTTTGCCGCAGCTACACTTATCCATCTTGTCGACTGGAAGAGCTATTTGTCTACTGCACATCGTCAGCAATCACGCGAACACAACCATAGGACTGTAGCGCGCGACCAGCTCGACGTCTGAGCCTGATAACATCTCATCAATCAACATGCGCATGCTTGTCCAGGCCATTAGATTCTTAAGTCCAGTGCGTATCTCACATTGCGCGGTAACCAGCTCTGAGCGTAGTATCTGCAGTTATGCGCCAGTTGTACCATTCATTCCGTGCACCTGTGCTCCGTTGATGGGACTTGAGAAAAAGGTCAGCACGATCGTCGTGGTGGATTCTGTGGGCTTACATCACATGTTCAGGCCGCGTACGTTGTATGTTGTATGTTATTTTGATCAGCCGCCGGCTGGATCGACTCGTTGCTCGCCTTGTCCTGGACGCAGTCAGCGCAAACCCAGACATCGCCGAGCGTAACCTCGTACGCACGTCCTGCACGGTGTGCACATCCCTGCTGATAAAGAACAAGTTGTCCCCAACGGTACCATTGTCGCCGGTTGACAGCTGCCTGCCGCGCATATTGTTGTGCATGGCACGCGCTCTTTGGTGCTCGCGGACGCGAGAAATCGCCAGTGCGACGAACTTTGACAGAGCCTCAACCGTTAGATGAGAAGAAGACCCCGTTTGGTAGCTCTACAGACGCACCTTCTTGCGTTCAAGGTCAGCACGGCTCTCCGCCTGCGAGGTTTCGCCAGTCGCGTTCGCAGTGGACGATGATGGGACTCCCACGAGCGGTGGCTCTGAAGAGCCTGATGGTGGTGAAGAAGCGGACATGGAGGTGGGTGTGTGCGTTTGTGCAGCTTGAGGTATGACCTGACCACTAGGGCTCAGCGATCGTCTGCAAGTTGGTTTCTGCGCGACGTACCTCGGGCACGGCATACACTGCATGAGCCTGATTACCACCAGGTGGACCTACGACTGGTGACACCGGTGGAGAACGCTCCAGGTACGAAACCTGTATCAACTTAGACTTCTTGTAAGGTACTCTGCAATCGGGGTCGGGCCCATCCAGCGACTGCTTCGAAGCCTGCTCGAGTTTGATTCAGCATTAGCGCTATCCAAAAATGAATAAGAATCTCACCTGCGCCACATGGTCCGGCGTAGGACTGCGCGGCCGCTTGGTTCTCTTCTGAGCCGGCCCTTCCGCCAACGGCAAGGGCATGCTAGCCAGTGAGTCTTGCGAGTATCTCGCCCATGAACGCGAGCGGGCGCGAGAGATATCCTCGGGCGTCATGTGGGCTTGAGACGGAACAAGGACCGGCGGAAGCTGTAATGAGAAGTGACGAGTCTAAGTCAGTGTGTCGTTTTACTGATACCACACTCACCGGGAGGACGCTCTGATCATGATGATAGTCCAAACTAACTGGAGCGTGAAGGAGGGGAGAGTTGATAATATCCGGGTGCATTGTGTCGCTCTGGCTGGGGACGACGAGCGGAGTAGACTACGTTGGTCGATGTTGAGCACAAATTTATTGCCATATTGCAACGGCATCATACTCACACTCTCGCCTGCTCCCACATGACTGAGCTCATCTCGAGATTCGGACTCGTGTGAAAGAGCAGCGGTAGGGTTTGTAGGAGGTTCCGCTGGCACTGACCCCGCTGCACGAGCTGGAACGGCACGACTCACTTGTGAGTCCGGTCCATGCTGCAAGGAGTCCACCGCCTGGCGTGGGCCAGTAGCACCATTAATGGCCGTGATTGAGTTACTTTGTTCGAAAGATTGTTGTGACCATGTGATGTGGGGGACGTTTGGTTCGGTGGCGTCGAGTGGCATTGGTATGGTCCTTGGGATCCCCATGCCGGCGTCGAAGAGACCAAACTACATGACATCGGCCGAATCAGTCACTTTCATATAAGATGTACTGCGACGACGTACGTCGAGATGGGCTATGCTCTGGCTTTGACCAAAACTGAGAGCGTGGTTGGATGGACCCGACCTGTTCCACTGTCCGAGATGGTACGACTCATTCAGTTGGGAGCGCCGCTCCGGTATCGATCGCATGATCTCGTCTGAAAAGAGGAATGATGTGTCGAAGTCCGCGTTGGATTCCTTCAAGTCGAGCGCAATTGGTCCTTGGTCAGTGATGAACACAACCACGCGTGCCATGCGTACTCACGAAGCTCGATTGCACTGGGAACGAAGCATCTTCCTCATTATATACGGGCATTTCGGGTTGTGGGAGAGGCTGCCGTGCTGTTGACATTGGAAACAAGAAGGCAGAAGTAGGACGAAGCTACGGTACTTTCCGTCCTGAGTCAACTCCTCCGACATTATTCACGTGAAGCCCGATATGGCTTCAAAGCTACCTGGACCATACAAACTGAAGCAAACCACGCGCGTGAGGCAGGGCTCAGTGCTTATTTTCAGCTGACTATGGCATGCCAATCGTACCCTGCTTTCAGTATATGAACTATCTTTTGACCATTCGCGACATATTATATACAGCAATAGTACGCATGATTGAGCAACTGACTGTAACTATCATTGCAAAATACTTTGAACACCTAATAACTGACACTCAGCTAATGTAGGAAACGCATTTTGGTTACGGGGTTGGCGGACAGCCACAGAGCGGTGTTTTGGTTTAGTATTGTACTCTTTTTATTGATAGACCTTGGTGAGGCGCATTGAAGCACAGGGATGGCGCATCACGTGCCAGGCTGATGTGAAGCGACTTTTGCGGAGATTGATCGCCTCGTGTCCTACGTTCGTTACCTTCCGCCCCGGAACTTTGCGACAATTGTCTTTCTCTTCCACTTCCTCTTCCCCATCCCTCCAAACAGCCACCGCTAGTGCCGCCCAGAATGGAGCATCTCATGTGGCTTGACGACCGTGAAGGCTCTAATGTGTTGCAAGGTGCATCGTGCCATCGGATTGGAGCCTTGGCCCAAGAACGGTGGGTGTCGTCTCATCGATTTTTGGCCTCACTGACTCGCTTTCTCTGCATTTAGGCCACAGGTGACATCGATTACGCGGCTATGGGACTGCCAACACCGGCTCCGGACGACGAGCTATCGCTCGACACGCTGGCGCCGGCCAACTTGGTCAGCGCTGGGACCGGGCTTGGTCCCCACCAACCACTTCACACACCGGTTCCATTGTATCCCTTTCAGGTGAATATGATCCCTCTGATTGTGCTGAATGTCAAGACTGACGATACGGCGTCTCAGGGACAATCGAACAGTCTGCCCGCGATTAGTGGACCCTCGATTGCGTACAATGCGCCGCCACAGAACCCGAGCTATCTCCCAGACCCGTGGTTCATGCAAAGCTTGGGTGCATCGAGCAGCAACGTGAGCGGCTGCGATGCCTATTATCCTCTACAACCATCGCTGACCAGAATGTCTATCATCTTTCAGCCGTACGGGACACCGGCGCCAAGGCAATTCCCTCAGTACTATCCGCAACCTGCGCCATTTCCCCAGTGGAGTGCTCCTGCCGCTTGGCCCCCATACTCTCAGTGTGACGGCAGCTCGCTTTCGTGGAACGGTCAGTACCATACTTCTGCGATGGCCGCGGCACCGCCTTTGTCAATGGGCAACTTCCAAGGACCAGTAAGCGATGGCTCCATGTTTTCGTCTCGCACATCAACTGCCATTGACTGATCGCCGCCATCTCATAGGGACCAATAACTGCCCCCATCGTCCAGCATGGCGCCGCGCGCCGGAACGAAACGCTGGATGAGCGCGGAGCTCGCTGAAAACGGAGGCCCGGACCTCACCACTTCGAAGTATGCCCGATTGGAAGATCGGCCTTCAAGGAACAACGACGGTCGTTTGAAGCGCTCGCCGCTAGGTGAAATTACCGCCGATGCACAAAACACCGTGCGTGTTCACACTTCTTTACCAGTAGTGCTCGTGCTGATTCAGTAGATGGCGCACCAGGATCTTGTTGCGACACCGCGTGGTGCTGGATCTGAGTATGTGCGCCCAATCGTGGGCAAGAAGCGAGGGAGGACTGCCAGGCAGTCAGCTGCAGCACCGTCGCCTGCAGACATTTCTATCCGCGCCATTGGTGGAGCCTCACCGAAACATATCCCAGCAATCCCTTCAAAGGAACAAAATGTCGTTTCGCCTGATCCGAAGCCCCCAGCGCCGACATCGATCAGCTCGCTTAGCCCAGAGCTAGTAGTGCCCACTGCGCCCGGGCCCGCGAACATTCCCGCGCCATCCACTGCCGGAGGCTTGGTGGAAGAGACGGCAGCGGTTTCAACCCAGTCATCGTCCCCAAAGCCATACGTTTGTTCTATGCTTCTACATAGTTTGAGCAAGCTGACCAACACCGTTTCTTGCAGGAGACCACGCCGACCGTGGCTAAATCTGCGCAGGATCCTGCGGATGGTTGCTCCTCGGTAAGCAAGCAGTCGCTGTCAATGCCTCTGTGGAACCATGCTGATGTATTGTCGCAGGGCACCACCACTTCCATCGAGCCAATTGACGACGCATCGGGGGCACCAAATGGTCGCGATGTTTCAAGCTCTTTGGAGTCAGGTATCTGCCAAGCAGTGAGTAATCACAACGCTTGACAAGTATCGAACCTGAATCAAGTCTTCACAGGTTACGCCGGCTGACGGTGATGCGCTTCCCGTCGTCAGCGACGAGGACGCTTATTTATTCCGCGAGCTGTTACCGGACGCCACCGTCGTTGTTGCAGAATCGACCAACACGGCCGGCCCAACGGCAGGCTCTTCCAACTCCCTCCCTTCAGCCCCTCCTTCAGTGCCGTTCGAACAACCGGACACCGACGCTGCACGTAATCCGATGGTCATTCCAGCAGTCAATACTCGCAAACCGCTCGTGACCGCAGAAGCAAACGCGATATTGCAGAAGGTATTTGACAAACGCTGTGATCCAAAGGATCAGGAGCTGTCTCGCCTCGTGGCGGAGCTGAAGTTGTACGTGACGTTTGTGCTTGCTGTGACGCGGACTAATCTGCTGCCACGCCGATATCACATTTCAGGAGCCTCAGGAAAGTGAAGGACTGGTTCAGGTCTGCGCGGCGTGCATTGACGCCGACAGAGCTTCGCGAAAGACGCGCCGCACAGCGCCTCGAGGCCAGCCTTGCCGCCGACCAACAGGTCGAGGTCGACCTCGCCGCCGACCAACGCGTCCAGGTTAGCCTATCGATATCTTCTGCCACTCCATGACACTGATGCTTGTATTGATACAGAATCCTCGTCCGAAGGTAACCAGCTACATTTAGTTTGCGGAAACTTTGCTGATGAGGTTAATTCTCGAAGATCAAGTCCTCGTTCGTGCAGGGTTTCATTGCGATGAACCCGGACGACGAGGGTAGGTTCTCCGCAAAAGCAAAAATTCGCCTCGACGTGGGCGAAGATGGAAACAATGAAAACGAAACACAGGCAGCCTGAAAGTCCAGGGTGAGTCAAATCCGTACCACGTCGATGTTAAGCTATGGTACTGACCACATCAACAGCGCGTTTCACAACGCATGAGCGAAGGTGCACGGAATGAATGGTGCACCTAATTCGCCTGCGTAGATTAGAAAATGTCTCGTGATCGATCGAATGTAACGAACAAACCTTCTCATGCAATGACACACGATGTTGCTGCTTAGACATGCGCGAGTCACGTACTCATTGTTTACAGGTTCGCCCATTGCCTGCTGTTCCAATCATTGAGCTTGCCATCTCAGGTGTAGGTGCTGAGCATCTCCACAATTTGGAGAAGATTTGCCAGCCTGCCTCGATTCTCCGCTACACGCTTTCTGGCTATGATCAGGGCTGAGTATAGCTGTGACTAGAGATAACGTAGCTCGAGGTCATGCTGACCGATCGGTGGGCGATTTGTGAAGGAGAGAAAGCCAACGACAATCACCGCTTAGAGCCGCGCTTTTATAGCTGAACCAAAATGCTTTTTCCGAAATGCCGACAAGCCCGTGGCGCTATCCAAACTTGCATGACCTCGAGTTAATCGAATGCCGTAGTTACCGCCACGGGGTGAGGATGACTAGGCATCGCGAAGCCGCAGATTTGGGGCTCGAGCGGAAATTACTCGCTCCCAGAGAACGTGCAAGATGGGGGAAGCACATTCCAATCTGGTTCTTATCTTGATCTTTCTCATCGTCAGACACGTTTTGGTAATAACTAAACTTGTACGTATGGTTAGGTGAGCCAACGCTGCCAGGCTCTCGGCCGATACTCCAGCGCAACCCGACCCTCAAACCCAAAATCCTAGAATAAACATATAGCACCGGTACAGTGGACCAACTAAGGGAGCTCTTAATCATTCAACACAGCTAGCTAGTTGCCTATCCGCTATCTTTGAAAGAACCATGCGCACGCGCTGCGTCGCAACTCTTGGTACATTTTTTCCGGATACTGCAGTCAATGAGTAACTTTCAGCGACGAACTTCTTCGCTTAGAATATTTTCACACTCACGGAACACAATCCGCTTGACTTCGACCGGCAACTACAATGCTGTAGGCGCTCTTTCCAGTATTTTCCGCTCACCCCGGTATCAGATGCAATGAAAGTATGAACCTTCCCAGCAGCATATCAGTAGATCGGATATTGCAGCTATATCGCTCCTCAAGGTCTTCGTCTATTGGATCGTTGAAGTAAGGATTGATGTATCCAAGTCAATGCGCTGGATGACGATTTCAAACCAACTGGACCGTTATAGGCTTTCAAGACGAAGACATTTATAAAGCCCAACCGAGGTTCAGCAACAGCGCATCGGCGTCTGGACGCGTTGGTGGATCTTTGCCGCGGCAAGCCATCACTATCACGGCACGACGTGGTTCGGGCGCTTTGCACCTTTCCCTTCTCCATTTCTTTCATGTTCGCCCTGCAAGCTCTTTTTTACCATCTGTCACAGTCTAATTACAGATGCGAGGAGGGCGCTTTAATAATCTCGGCTTCGCCATTGCAATGGCTCGCACCGATGCTATACACGCAATGCGACCGCCTACTTCCGCTCACAGCAGACGGTCGTCCTCTATCTCAACGCTAGCCCCTTTAACCAAATTGATTAGTGCAAACACGGCTCAGCATCAGTACGATTGAGCGTGCAAGACATCCCGCAGATAGCTGGACGGCACCCCTACCCGCCAGCGACGAACAAACGGCCAGGATTCACACGCCAGCGTAGCGCAAGGTTAGTCTGCTCCTTTTCGTCGCCCTTACCCCGTACCCCACATTTTGCTCGCCGCTTCCATCTGTCGGCCGCCGTGCAACGCGAGGTTGCTATGTCGCCCAGTCTGTAGATCTTGTACATTCTCTTACTCGAGTATTAGGTCTCCACGCTGTGCGTCCTGGCTCGATGCGCATGGTGCGCACGGCCCCGGTCATCGTGCTACCCTGCCTCGTCTTCGTCGCTTCGCGTTTTGCCTTGACTCGTAGGCTCCTCCTTCTTCTATGTAAGCAGCTTTCTTGCGAGCCTTCCGAATGTGATTCCAGATGCGTTCTCTCCCTGTGGGCTTTGTTCCCTCGCACTGAGCGTACATATCTCGCAGAATTGTTGATTCGTGATCAGTTTTACCGCATGTGAATACCTCGACTCGTCTTCTCGCGCTCATTTGCAAAGTACTTACCCACTCGCAGCGGTTGGTTGGTCCGACCATGGAGGTCGTCGCGACGTGCCTAGCCCGGCCCCGCAAGCCAGGGGCTTTGTGGGTGCAAGTGCGTCCTGCCCCGCAGTTACTTTTCGCCCTCTAATCAACTTGCAGCTGCGATGTACAGCTCAGGCGGATTGAGTACGGCTGGATAAATGGGCGGTCAGACACCATACCAATCCCAGGATCATCTGAGCCGGTACGACAACTACGCCGTGAGCAGGAATGAGCTACGTGAGTGATCCTTTTGGCGATGCCTACTCTCGAACCGCATCCCGTCATCATCGTCTGCTTCCTCTCATAGTGCGCTTTTCCTCCAGCTACACTCCTCATCTCGTTAACTTGATACAGGCTAGTCGACCTACACGCGCAGCGCCCGTCATTTCGGGAACACATCATTGTGCTCCGGCGAGCGACCAGCTCGACATCCAAGAGCGATAACGTCTCATCAAGTCGTGCACGCTTCCCAGGTCATCAGCGTTCAAGTCCAGTATGGATCTTACGCTGCGCAGGAGTCACCCTCTGGTTGCACCAATCATTCCGTGCACCTGTGCCCTGTTGATGTAACTAGAGGGAAAGGTGAGTACGATGTTTGAGGTGGATGCTGCAGGACTTACATGACATGTTCAGGCGCTTACGTTGTATGTTGAGATGTTATCGGTTTCGTTCGTCGCCTGAATCGACATGTTGCTCGCCGCATGCTGAACGCAGTCGGCACAACCCCAGACCTCGCCAAGCGTCACCTCGTACGCATCTCCTGCACGGTATGCGCATCATTGCTAAACCAAAGCAGGTTTCTCCATCAACACCATCATTGCGGATTGACAGCTGCTGCCGCACATTTTGTTGTGTCTGGCGTCTGCCCTGTGTACTCGGGAGCGCGAGACTTCGCCAGTGCGATGAAATCTTGATGGAATATCGACCTTTAGCGTGATGAAGACCTTCTTCGGTGGCTGCACACACGCACCTCTTTGCGGTCGAGGTCAGCACGGCTCCCCGCTTGCGAGGTTTTGCTTGTCGCGTTCGCCCGGACGATCCTGGGACTTGCAAGAGCGTCGACCAACCCTTCAAAGCTCAATGGTAAAAAAGCAAACAGGGCGGTGGGTGTATTTCGCTGTCAAGCTTGAGGTATGAATACATCACCAAGCTCAGTGCTCGCCTGCAAGTCGGCTTCTACGTGACGTACCTCTGTCTGCTCTCGCCCAGGGATATTTGGCCGCGAACCGCGACTCGTGCCACCGGCGACGACTGCTCCTGAGACGAGAACTCATCAACTTGTACTTCAAGGTCGGGGCCATATGACTGCTTCGAGACCTGCTCGAGTTCGGTTCAGTATCGGAAATATCTAAACATGAATAAAACCCTCACCTGCGTCTTATGGTCAGGCGTGGTGCTGTGCGGTCGTTTGGTTTTGTTCCGAGTCGGCCCTTTATCAAGCCGTCATAAGGGCATGTTGGTCAGCGAGTATCACAAAGTGGCTAGCCCATGAACGCGAGCGACTTCGGGAAACAAGCTGAGCCGGTACATTTTCTTGGTACGGGACGGACTGGTGGAAGTTGCGATGAGAACTGTTCAGTTTGAGTTGGCACCTTCACGGTGTTGCCGCGTATAGCACTCGCTGGAGGACGTCCTATTCGGCATGGTGGTTCAGTCTTGGAGAAGATTTGATTATTAGTGAACCGGTATGCAATGTTCCTGGCTGGGGACGACGAACGGAGCAGACTGCGTTCAATGTTAAGCCCATTTCTATCGCTAGATTGTTTCACCACCGTACTCACCAAAATCTCGCTCAAACCAAAACTTATGCACCCATCTAGTGCACCATGCTTATATGAAGGAGCAGCCGCGGTATTCATAGAGGGCTGCACTGACTGCGGCCGATGAGCTAGACACTTGTAAGTCCAGTCCATGCTGAAGGGTATGCACTGTCTGGCATGGGCCATCTCACAATCCACTGTCGCGGTAGAGATATTCTGCTCGAATGATTGCTGTGAAACCGGGATGTGTCGGATGCATGGGTCGGCAGTGTGAGGCGGCATCGGTGCGGTCCTGTATATCTCTGCGCCGGCGTCAACAAGACGGTACCCCAAAGTGGGCCATGTTCAGATTTCAACCACGGTTCGGAGCGCGGTCAAATGGACCAGACCGGCTCCATCGGTCGAGCTGGTACTGATCATAAAGTTTGGAGCACCGCGTCTGAAAAGAGAAATGATGTGTCAGGTCCGCATCGTATTCCTTTGAGTCGAGCTCAATTGGTCCTTGGTCAGCAATTAACACAACCGACCGACCGATGAAGACTCACAGGGATCATCGGCGCTACGAGAGAGGTAAATTCCAGGCTCTGCACGAGCCTGCCGACTCTATTCATGTGAAGCCACTATGGGCTTGATGCTTCCAGAACTATACAGACTGAAGCACACTCAGGCACCGCAGGCAGTTCACAAGCACCATTTCCAGCTAAATTTGGAATGACAATCGTATTTTACCTTACACTCAGTGCGAAAACTGCCCTGTTGCCGCTCCTGCCGTACTTTACAGAGCAATCCAGAAATGAATGAGCGACTGACAATCATCATCATCTTTATAGACACAATTTTGGCTGTAGGCAGGCAGCCACAGAGCAGCGTTTTGAGTTTGGCTAGTGCGCTCTTGATTAGGCGTACTGAAGCACAGGGAAGGTGCATCACGTGACAGGCTGATGTGAAGCATTATCTCCCGTCTTGGTCCTACATTACCTTCCACCCGGAACTTTGCGACAATTGTCTTTCTCTTTCTCTTCCTCTTCCCCATTCCTTCGAAAGCCGCTTCTAGCGCCACCCAGCATGTCGCATCTCATGTCGTGCGATGGTCCTGAATATTCGGATACCCTGCAAGGCAGAGTGGAGCCGTCGGCTTGGTCGTCGAGTTCATCTATGGCAGGTGATTGTCTCGTCTCATCCTTCTATCACTGACATGATTCTGCTGTGCTCAGGCTACGGATGATGATGATTTGATGGCTGTGGACCCGCCTGCGGCCACGGACGACAGTTTGCCATTGAACGCGGCGGCACCGGCCAGGTTGGTCGGCGCCGTGACCCAGCATGGTCCGCACCAATCATTGCACCCGACCATGGCTATCAATCATGCTCAGGCAGGGCTCATCTCTGAGTGTGTTCGTGCTCAGAAGAATGACATTATGCTCAGGACGAATTAATCAATCTGCCCGGGATCGATGCATTCCTCAGCGGTGCACCGCCCGGACTGACTGTGCGTGGTCACACCACCATAACAGTGGTGCTCTTTTGCTTTGAGCAAACGGACTTACACCAATTCTCCAGGCGGCTGCTCAAGATGAGCGTAACCTGCCTTCTCTGAAGTCTATCTTCGGCCATGCCGTACGTGCCCAGCTTGAATGTCAAGTGTCGAGACTGAATCGAGTATTTGCAGTTTACTTCAGCACGCAGCCAAGAGCGTCCTGTTGCCAGCAACAAGGCTCATCTATCTCCCGGACCATTCGCGGCCGCTACTTCCACCAGTGCTCACATGGCAAACACTCAGTCAGAATCGACGATCGCAGCCGTCCCAGCGGTGGGTTAATCTCATTCCTAGGAAGCTCCTTTAGTGCCATCTATCAGGCCTGAATCAAGTTTTTACAGGTTACGCCAACCGACGGTGAAGCGCTTCCTGTCGTAAGCGACGAGGACGCATACATATTCCAAGAGCCGTTCCCGGACGCCACTGCCATTGATGCAGAATCGATCAACACGGCCGGTCCAACGGCAGGCTCCTCCAGCTCCGTCCCTTCAGCCCCTCCTTCAGTGCCGTTCGAACAACTGGCCACCGATGCTGCACGTAATTCGGAGCTCATTCCAGCAGCAGATACTCAGAAACCGCTCGTGACGGCAGAAGCGAACGCGATATTGCAGAAGGTATTCGACATACGCTGTGATCCAAAGGATCAGGAGCTATCTCGCCTCGCGACGGAGCTGAAGCTGTACGTGACGTTTGCGCTTGCTGTGGCGAGAACTAATCTGCTGCCACGCCGATATCACAGAAGCCTCACGAAATTGAAGAACTGGTTCAAGTCTGCGCGACAGACATTGACGCCGACAGAGCTTCGTGAAAGACGTGCGGCCCAACGCGCCGAGGCCAGCCTTGCCGCCGATCAACACGTCGAGACCAGCCGCGCCGCCGCCCAACGCGTCCAGGTTAGCCCATCGATATCTTCTGCCACTCAATGACACTGATGCTTGTATTGATACAGTCTGGCTCAAAGCCTCGTCGGAAGGTAACTAGCCACATTTAGTTTGTGGAAACTATGCTGATGCGGTTAATTTCTCGAACGTCAAGTTCTCGTTCGTGCAGGGTTTTATTGCGATGAACCCGGACGACCAAGGTAGGTTCTCCGCAAAAGTCAGAGTTCGCCTCGACATGGGCGAAACCATAAAACATGATACGATACACACGCAGCCTGAAAGTCCAGGGTGAGTCAAATCCGTACCACGTCCGTGTTCAGCCATGGCACTGACCACATCAACAGCGCGTTTCACAATGCGTGAGCGAAGGTGCACGGAATGGATGGTGCACCCGGTTCGCCCGCGCTTGAAGTAGATGAGGAAACGTCTTGTAATCCAGCGAATGTAACGAACGAACCTTTCATGCAATGATACACGAAGTTGCTGCTTAGACATGCGCGATTCACGTACTCATTGTTTACAGGTTCGCCCATTGCCTGCTATTGCAAATATTGAGCTTGCCGTCTCAGGTGTCGGCGAGGAGCATCTCCACAATTCGGAGAAGATTTGCCAGCCTGCGTCAATTCTCGGCTGATGCTATCTGATTATGATTAGACCTGAGCATAAATTTGACCGTAGACGACATAGCTCGAGATCATGCTGACTGATCGATGCGCGATTTGTAAAGGAGAGGAGGCCAACGACAATCAAGGCTTCGAGCCGCGCTTGTATAAATGGACTAAAATGCGGGTTTTTATTTGCTGACAAATTCATCGCGCCATTCAAACTTGCATGACCGCGAGGAGATCGACTGGTGTGGTGGCCACAACGGGGTGAGGATGGGCCACGGATCGCGAAGACGCAGATTTGGGGTTCGAGCGGAAGTTCCTGGCTCCCAGAGAACGTGCGGAATATGGGAAGCGCATAAAAATCGGGTTCTCTTTTCCATATTTCTCGTCGTTAGACTCGTTTTGGTAATAATGAGTCAGGTGAGCCAACGCTGCCAGCCTTTCGGCCGAAACTCCAGCGCACCCGCCGCTCAAACTCAAATCCTAGACACGTCATGGACTAAAACATGAACTTTAAAGTACTGCACCCTGCTGGTTGACTGCTCTTCCGCCATCTTTTGGCTGATATAGCCATATGTAAATTTGAGCACGAAGTGGGGCTGTACGACAAGACCAAGAACTGCGCGAGGGAGCGTTGTGAGATGATTGACCGCAGCCTGAACTAATAGCATTGGGAGAAATCGTAGTAATAACGGTTGAATCTAATTCAGCTTCCGAACCGTTCCTCCCCTCTTCCTCCCGTTCGCCGCCCGTTGTAACATCCGCATGCTCCGCCTCTGAAACTGAAAGTTGGCTCGCGTGCTCGAAACTCTTTCGAAGAGCACCTGACAGAGTAGATATGGTGTCATGTAATCGATCTCCTTCTTTAGATGCGCTGACGCGTTCACTTCCCCTCATTGCACACTTTGCCTGCAGCTACACTTCTCCATCTTGTCGACTGGACGAGCTATTTGGCCTCCTCGCACATCGTCAGCAATCACGCGAACACACCCTAGGCCTTTAGCGCGCGCGACCAGCTCGACGTCTGAGCCCGATAACATCTCATCAATCAACATGCGCATGCTTGTCCAGGCCATTAGATTCTCAAGTCCAGTGCGTATCTCACATTGCGCGGTAACCCGCTCTGACCGTAGTATCTATAGTTATTCGCCAGTTGCACCATTCATTCCGTGCAACTGTACCCCGTTGATATGACTTAGAGAAAAGGTCAGCACGATCGTTGAGGTGGACGCTGTGGGCTTTACATCACATGTTCAGGCTGCGTGTGTTGGATTTTTTGATGTTATCTGTCTCAGTCGCCGGCTGGATCGACGCATTGCTTGCCGTGCCCTGAATGCAGTCAGCGCAAACCCAGACATCGCCGAGCGTAACCTCGTACGCACCTCCCACACGTCGTGTACATCCCTGCTGATAAAAAACAGGTTGTCTCCAACGATACCATTGTCGCCGGTTGACCGCTGCCTGCCGCGCATATTGTTGTGCATGGCACGCGCTTTTTGGTGCTCGCGGACGCGAGAAATCGCCAGTGCGACGAACTACGACCAAGTCTCGACCGTCAGGGGAGAATACGACCTCTATTGATGGCATTAAAGACGCACCTTATCGCGTTCAAGGTCAGCGTGGCTCTCCGCCTGCGAGGTTCCGCTTGTCGCGTTCGAAGTGGACGATGATGGGACTCCCACGAGCGGTGGCCCTACGGAGCCTGATGGTGGTGAAGAAGCAGACGTGGAGGTGGGTGTATGCGTTTCTGCAGCTTGAGGTATGACCTGACCACTAGGATTCAGCGTTCGTCTGCAGGTCGGCTTCTATACGACATACCTTGAACACGGTATACCCAGCATGAGCTTGAGTATCAGCAGTTGGACCTACGACTGGTGACACCGGTGGCGAACGCTCCAGGTACGAAACCTGTATCAACTTAGACTTCTTGTAAGGTACCCTGCAATCGGGGTCGGGCCCATCCAGCGACTGCTTCAAAGCCTGCTCGAGTTCGATTCAACATTAGCACTATCCAAAAATGAATAAGAATCTCACCTGCGCCACATGGTCCGGCGTAGGACTGCGCGGCCGCTTGGTTCTCTTCTGAGCCGGCCCTTCCGCCAACGGCAAGGGCATGTTAGCCAGTGAGTCTTGCGAGTATCTCGCCCATGAACGCGAGCGGGCGCGAGAGATATCCTCGGGCGTCATGTGGGCTTGAGACGGAACAAGGACCGGCGGAAGCTGTAATGAGAAGTGATGAGCGTGAGTTAATTTATCGTTTTACCGATACCACACTCACTGGAAGAACGTTCCGACCGTGGTGTTTGTTGAAACCAACTGGACCGTGGAGGAAGGGAGAGTTGGCAATATACGGGTGCACCGTGTCGCTCCGGCTGGGGACGACGAGCGGAGCAGACTACCTCGGTCGGTGTTGAGCACAAATCTATCGCTATATTGCAATTAAATCGTACTCACACTCACATCCCGAGATCCGGATTCGTGTGAAAGAGCAGCGGTGCCGTTCGTAGGAGGTTGCACTGACTCCGCTCCACGAGCTGGAATGGCACCATGCACTTGTGAGTCCGGTCCATGCTGCAAAGAGTCCACCGCCTGACGTGGGCCAGTAGCACCATTCGAGGCCCTGCTTGAATTGCTTTGTCCGAAAGATTGTCGTGACCTTGCCATATGGGGGACGTTTGGGTCGGTGGCGTCAAGCGGCACTGGTGTGGACCTAGGGATCTTTACGCTGGCGTCGAAGAGACCAAACTACAAGTTATATTGGCCAAGTCAGTCACCTGAATAGAATATTTACTAACATACGTACGTCGAGATGGGCTAAGCTCTGGTTTTGACCAAGACTCGAAGTGTGGTCAGATGGACCCGACCCGTTCCACCGGCCGAACGGGTACGATTCATCGAGTTGGGAGCGCCGCTCGGGTATCAATCGTATGATCTCGTCTGAAAAGAGTGATTATGTGTCCAGGTCTGCGTTCGGTTCCTTTGAGTCGAGCGCAATCGGTCCTTGGTCAGCGATGAACACAACCACGCGTGCCATGCCTACTCACGAAGCTCGAGAGCACTGCGAACGGAGCAGATTTCTCATTATATGCCACAATGTTGGGCTGTGGGAGAGTTTGCGATGTTTCTGACATTAGAAACGATGAGGTAGGAGGGACGAGGGCAAGTTGTGGAACTTTCCGTCACCGAGTCAATTCCTCCGACTTTATTCACGAGAAGCCCAATATGGCTTCGAATCTCTTTTACACCTACAAAATGAAGCAAAACCACGCGAGAGAAAGTGCTCAGGGCTGATTTTAACCTAATACTATGGCATGCACATCGTACCATGCTTCCAGTATATGAACTGCCCTGCTACCATTCTCGAGGTATTATGTAGAGTAATAGTACACATTAAATATTGAGGTATTATAAATAATATCACTATAGAATACTTTGAACAATGTCGCTACATTGAACATTGGTGACCAACTTCAGCTGACTCATTCCACCATTGTCGCAACATCTGCATGCTCCGCCTCTAAAGCTCAAGGTTGACTTGCGTGCAGACACGCCGTTCGCCTTCTCAGAATAAACATTTCATGTCCATCTTGGTGCATTATTCAATCATACACGTTCTGAACCTTTACGGTCTCTGCTGTTTTTCGTCTTGCAAGCTCTAACACCAACTGGCTCTCACCGGCGAGATTCGACTCGTAAGAAACATCGGCAACTGAATCTTGACCTTATCAATATAAACCATGTAGTGGAATCAAGACTAGTCACCCGTCGAATTCACTCGCTCGTGCGCATTCTAGTCGTTGCACACAGTTGATGTCGTCGGGATTTTCAACTGAAAGCTAATTTCGCCCTATCTTAATCCTTCTTCACTTGTGCCAGGATACTCACCATGCGATATCTTGACACTAACGAGATGATACTTGGCTTGTTCGCAATCTGCCGTACCGGGCGCATCCCGGTAGCGCGTCGATACATCCTGGCGCGCTGCTGAATGGCTGGATGGCTCGTCAGACGTCCCTTCAGATGCCATCGCACATTTTCAGGGAGACAGATCAAGTACATATCACGCTTCTCCATTTACGTTGCCTCAGGGAAGAGACTGCCCTCAGACCCATTGAGTACTCGAAACTCGTCTTGCGATGACACTCACCCTGAACTAAGTTCAGATTGCTGTGGTGTCAATATAACGCTGGCATTGAGTCATCGCGTTGCGACTTCATGAATGATGAAGTCGCTGCACCTCAATGAAGTAACCAACGGCCATAGCTCTCCATTCTGATTCGGCTTGAACCCGATTTCTCACCCTATCCTTCTTCACTCCCGTTATGACACGTGCAATCCACCCAACATTGTTTTCGAAAATTCCCTGAGCGATCGCTCGAATAGGATCCGCGAACCATGCTTCCCCCGCTGTTGCCCGAAGCCCCAAACGTGCCCTGTGAACCCTGCCCCGTCTCGCGGCCAGCGAATCACTCGCGTTCGTTTTTCAATGCGTGCCCCTTCTCGAGATGCGCCATTCAAACATTTTAAGGAGTCGCCCATGGCGTCTGTGCGATTGCCGCCACGCCGCAGCGGCGGGCGGATGATTCTCCTATCTTTATTTGGCCAAACGAGCGCGGGGAAGCTGGAGGCGGAATGAGACCGCCCGCGTGTAACCGCATGCCCTGTCTGAAGGGATGAGATCGGGGTAATACGTGGCCTCAGACCGACAGAAGCTGTGTATATGAGACAATCTGCGACACCGGACCTGACACATATCCGCAGACTCGTTTCGGATGTTTCCTGACAAGTTTCCTGACAAGTGGACATACTATCAATACGTCGTGTTGGCCGGCGTCAAGGTCCCTCAGCGTCATCCCGCCTGCGTGCGTGTAGGCCGCGTGCTAGATACCTTTAGCTAAGACGAGGTCACAAGGTGTACTCGTGCCGCCAACTGCGCTTTACTTATTACCTCATCGGTGTATTTAAGAAATTTCGCTTGGCACTCTATCTTCAAAATTTATGTAGCTGAGCCCTATCCCGATCATGACCGCCCATTTCACTTCGAGGTTTCCGTCCGCGGGTTTGAGATTGGACGGCTTGTCAAGGACGTAACATCTGAAAAGTCCATCTCGGCAACTCCGGAACCGAGCTGTCAGATCTTCCGCCGTGGATTGCGAATCTGCTGCCAAGTGCCGGCATGTTCAGGGACTGCTTGTGTATACCGCCGACGCCGGACATGGCTATGATCACCGCAGCGGGGCTTCTCCAAGGGATTGTCAATTGTCACTTGACTGTTGTCCCCGTGTACTAATACGACAGAGTGCTGAAACCGGTGGCCTACAGCAGCTGACCTTGAGGCGAAGCTTGATCCACCAGCCCGATCAAGACATCTGTGGCGAACCACCGAGGATGGCCAGATTCACTCAACCTTACACCTGCCTCGGCCTCGTTTGATATGGGTTCAAGCCGAGGACGGGCATGCCTGACAGTGGGTCTTTTGATCAGTATGTAACACTTCCTCAATTTCTCGAGCCCCCGAGCAACTCGAGCCTGTTGGACCCACTCAATCAAGCGGCGGAGGTACATGCGCGGATATAGAAACAAACTTCATGCGCCACGTTTATTTATTTTTTCTCTCCGGAAAGGTGCTGCTATCAGCAGTCGTCGTCATTAATCGATGAACTGATGCATACCCATGCCCGTGCCCGTGCACCCCAAACTACGACCCCACAACCACTCAGGCATCGATTGTATGTATGTGGCATGCTCGTCATGCCGAATCGGCAATGACGCTGAACCCGTGTGAAGTACCTGCCGAGATGCGGCTTGCCTCTGCCGAATGGATGCGGAATCGCGGATGTCTGCGAACTTCGCGCTGACGACAATGCAAGGTCGGCCCACTGTGGCCCATTGTACTCGCAGTCACCGCAACTCAGATACGCATCTTGAGGAGAGTGCATGAAGGGAGATCGTGGCGTGTTGCGAGAACAATGCGGCTGCTCTAGATATACATCGACATATAGACAAAAAAATTGAAGGATGGGCGTAAAGTCAGGAAGATTGTCCTCGAGCATGCGGGAGATGAGGGGGTATGGTTGTACAGAGATGGAGAAAGTCCAATGCATGAATGTCAGAGGACGGGCCCGTTGGTGAGTGTGAAGGATGTGGCTCGAGTTGCCACGTAGGCGGACGAGACGAAAGGCACAAGTACAACAAGCACGACAGCACTAGCATGCAGACAGCAAGACAGGTGAGGGACATGATGACACAGAGGTGGGAAAGAGTCCGAGGAATGGCTATCAAGGTTACACAGGGAACAAGGGGGGACAGGATCAAGAAAGAAGCTATGTAGGCGCGGCCATGCAATAAAGCGTGCCCGAGAGAATTCGGTGGAACCGAGGGTGAATGAGCGGTGACGACGCGCGCGCTCTCTCCGCGGCTCGGCTGTCGTATGTCTGCTCATGAGAACTCGGTATATACGCATGGTCTTGTTGGGATTGAGGCGAGCAGGTAATCAGAGTCGATGCATAGGTAGGAAGTAGGGAAGGAGATGAGAAAGAAAGAAACGATGAGATGTACCTACAGAGAGGACCGGGGAGGAAAAGGCAACATAAGCCCAAGAGTACGATTGAAATGATGGGAATAAATCGAGAAGAGATGTTGTTGTTGGTGGACACAGGGCAGGGGAAGCACGATGCGATGAGGTCAGGCCGGAGGTGGAGGGGGAAGAAGCCATGCTAGAGGAATGGGGTTGCAACATCTGACACTTTTGGTTGTCTTGAATGGCAATAGTTCGGGTTGGGGAGTGGTGACTGTGGTTCAGACAGTCCCACTGTTGAGGATGATGACCTGGGCGCGGGGGGTGCCGCTCTCGGTACCCTGTGCCTCGATGAGCTTGAGGATGCCGTGGCCCTCGACGAGCTCTCCAAAGACGACGTGTTTGCCGTCAAGATGAGGGGCAGGTTTGAGGGTGATGAAGAAGCCGCTGGTATTGGTGTTCGGTCCTTGATTCGCCATGCTTAGCAGGCCAGCCCGCGAGTGCGTGTACTTGAAGTTCTCGTCTACAGAAATAATGCAACAGAACTACGTCAACGTCGCGTCTACGCGGCAATGGCATGTGAGACGCACCGGCGAATCGATGGCCAAAGCTTGAACGACCCCCGCAGCCGTTGTGCTTCGTGATGTCCCCTCCCTGCGCCATGAACTGCTCAGCCGTCGTCGACATGTAGATCACATGACAGTGGGACCGCAGAATAGCACGTAATGGCGACGTGTATGCGGAGAGCGCGGGAAAAAGCAAGAACAAAGAGTATGAGCGAAATGTCCGCGTGGTATGACGCAACAGGTACTGCGCCAGAGACGGCGAAGAGACGCACGAGAGGGATGATTCGGTGCAGGACCGACCCACGGTAGCCGTAGCCCGAGGTGTGGAGCGCAAGCGAGCGGAAGTTGTCCGACGTCTTTGGCACGTCGTCGTCGTACAGTCTGAATACTGTGTTCGAGGCTGAGCGAGGTACGAGACAGCGAGAAGCTTGAAAGCGTACCGAGACGACCACGAGGAATCTTGTCGATGGCAATGTCAAACTAAATGGAATAACAGATATTAGTGTTGTGGCTTGCCCTTCGACCTGACGGTCACCTACAAAGACGCTGAGGGAAACGGCGTGAGCCTTGACGATGGCGTCGACCGGAACAGCGAGAGGACTTACTTGGGTTGATGCATGTTAACGATGAATGGCGTGAGGTCACGTCGAGTTGTGCAGGTGGGGGCGAAGGGGGGAAAGCGG
>JAGTJP010000332.1:0-21175 GCA_020744175.1 Auriculariales sp. MPI-PUGE-AT-0066
TGGGATATTGGAGACGCGCCTCCTGCCCCTTCCTGATTGATGGATGTGCTGCCGCGCCGCGACTTATTCCCTGACACAAACATACTCAAGGGCCGCAAGGTCCGTTCACGTCGAGGACAACTCACCTAGAAGGCCATCAGAAGGGCGCCTCTTTCCATCACCACAGTACGCGCATTGCGATTGAGGCAAAGCTTGTTGTTGCCAAGTAGGGTTGGTCACGAAGCTCAGGGTTTGTACGTGCATCCTCAGGCCACTTGAACTCGCCAGTGATCTCAGTTGGTCGAAGCAGATTCTAGATATTGAGGTTGCTCGCAGGGCTAGTAGTAAGAACTGTTACCAGACGTTTCGTCCTTGCGTCCCCGGAGCACGATGCTGACATGAAAGAGCGCAACCGCACCGGAGTAAAGGCGGAGATCGCGTGTTGACACGACCAAAGGGCCCTGATATCTCGGTCCAAAATACCGTAGGCGGAGCGGGTGTATTCCGCCGCTGCGGTGGAATACCGCTCCGCGGCGGAATACACCCGCTCCGCCTACGATATTTCGGCCCCGGATATCAGGGCCCTTTGGTCGTGACAGCACGTCTTGCCCTTGTACCATGACCTTTCACCTGAGCTACGTCGCGTTGCTCGCGGTCGGTGTTTCGTGATCCACCGGCTGTTCGAAGTTCGACGACGTTTGAAGGCCGGACCCAACATCGACGGCGATATTCTTCTCATTGACCCCGATTTAAGGCTGGCCCTTCCCGACTGGAAATGGTGCTCGCGCAACTCGTCCTGGAGCCTCACCGTAAAACATTCTCGTAAGCAATTCAAGTCGTCTCGTGACTGCATCACCCTGATCAAAGAAACCCCTTTGTGAAGGCCACGCTGCAGCTGGCTCCGACAATGATATTGTCTATCGTGTTCGCCCTAACATCCTCCTCTGAGCGTACCTGATCAAGTAATAGGCGGTCCTCTTTCCTTTGCGAAAGTCACCTATATGCTGGCCGACCCGGTTGCTGTGAAAGCCAGTACCATGACATTGTCGTTCAGCTGCAGTCTGACAAGGTTCATATAGGAAGTTGGAGCACGACGTCAAACCTTTCACACACCAGCCGAGGTTATAACTCTCATGAAACCATTCGGACATCCTAGCATTTTGACTTCAGAGGGTGAGCTGCACAAACGGCAGCGTCGCGCGATTGCGCCCGCATTCAGGTTTGCATGTCAATGCGCATGATTCATGATCATGTTTCTGAAGTTCTTGTGGATAGCGACCGAAATATGGAGCTTGTTTGGAGTGAAGCGGTTCGAGTAGTACTCGAACTGTTCAAAACCGACGACTGGGACGGCCGATCGACGTCATGATCGAAAACATAACCTCTTTGACAACTCAGGTGGGTTGAATGGCCTCTCTCGCGCTATCTCTTTGGCTGACCGCCGCTGAAGATGACTTTGCACGTAATCACTGGCTGTGGTAGGTTAAAACTCGTTACCACTCTCAATCACCGGTGGTTGAATAGCTCATCGTTGAAGGATTTGGTCATGAGTGGTCCTGGAAACAAAATTCCATGGTTTCAGCGGGCGGCAGAATGAGATTCCAGGATGCGATTCAGATACTCGCATATCAGCCTTGGGTCAAGCTCATAATTCCGAGGTGGATGGCCTGGTTCAAACAGTCCTGGGCAGAAGTTCATGTGGCCTTTGATGAACTTCAGGTTTGCATGCGGCGTGCTGCTCTTTGAAAGCTTATTGGGTTGCTATAATCTCAGGTGGCTTTCGGCGAAATCGCACACCGACGTTCCGGGCACCTGCGACTCGATAGACAGGACCTACTATCAGGACTAATAGCCGCTGAAGAAAGGAGTGAATGTGACAAAATGAGGATCACTGAACAGGAAATCATCTGTCAGTCCGAGTCTGATACAAGTCCTCTGCTGAGCATCGACTGACGCTTAGCTAATCAACAGCCAATTGCATCGTTCTGCTGTCTGTACCGCACTGCAGTTGATTATCCATGAGGGTATTGACTTCTCGTAGGTTGGGTGGGTACGAAACCAGTGCTCATGCGCTGGCATTTCTGTTGGGAGAGTTGGCGGCGGATCCAGAAAAGCAAGAGAAGGTATACGCCGAAATACTGGCAAATGTTTCAACGGACGGTGTGCCGCCGGTGCGTTCTCTGCTGGTCATCAGTTCTTGTCGCGTTCTCTCATTTCATTCAAATCCAAGAGTTACAAAGATATGCACAAGTTCCCCCTGGTTCTCGCGTGAGTGACCTCTACACAGCTCCCTTTGATCTTGATAACAGTAGCTTACGTGTTATAGTACTTTCACGAAGCGCTCCGTTTGTGGCCGATTGTTCGCAACTATCTGCTATAGTCTATCTCGCTTATGCGCTGATTACTTCGCACAGTCCACCAACTTCTTGAAGGCCACCGTACAAGATACCGTTTTGCCCACAGCAAACGGCCGTTCACATTTAATACCCAAAGGCTCTTTGATAGAGCAGAGCCTGACAGCTCTGCACTATAATCGTGAGCCCAGTGTCAGCGCTAAAACCCTGTCACTCAAAGACGTTGCAGCGAAGTACTGGTCAGATGCGGAGGCATTCAAGCCAGAACGCTTTCTTGAACCGGATTGCCCGCGCGATGCATTCGTCGCGTTCTCTACAGGACCTCGTGCATGCATTGGAAGAAGGTGTTTGACTTGAGCTCATTCCACTTTCAACGCCATTGCTGAGATGTGGCAACCCTAGGTTCGCCGAGACAGAAGTTGTGGCCTTTGTTGTTTGCGCTGCTGATGCGGTACCGTATCGAAGTTCCCGATAACCCACAATGGGGAACGCTTCTCTCCACAAGACATTCGCAAACAGCTACTTGATGCAAAGATGGGACTGACCTACTACCACGCCATGCGCCACTAGTTTTGTGGTGAGAACATGAAACCAGCTGTTCCGGTTGCAAGGGTCATGAAGATTGCAGTTCTTTCTTGCGATAGTACGATTGTCGAGTTGGAGTTATATACCATTGTTATAGCGAAGGCTGCTTGCTATCGCACCAATGAATCGACATTTACTCATTCGAGACCTTGTCAGGCAAGTTTCAAACTTGATCCTGGTCGGACACATCTGGAAAGGGTTGTCCTCCTCCTCTTCACCTTCAATAACACCGGCGCGCATCATCACGCGACAACACATTATCCAACTTTGCATCCAGGAGGCGCAACCCACAACGTTGGTGCGCGATGTATGCCATATTGTACTCTGTGAGAATAGGCAGAGTCATTGAGACATGAACATATACATCGCTTGTCCATCGCTCAAGACTCTTTCGCTCAATGCCCCTTCATGAACGCGCGTTGCACCTGTTGAAAGGTCGACTGGGCTGTAAACACCAGAGGGAATTTCAAATACGGACCCACGTATCATACTGCCGGATGCCGCAAGTGGCTGCGCCGCAGGAACCCCAACCGGTTGGACAATTCAATTTGGAATAGATGCGCAGTGGTCCTTGTCCTTACCATGTCATCTACCTGGAAACTATTTCAGTGCAGTGGCTCTCGTACTATTGCCCTCCTTGTCTATCGTCTCCTCGACGTTCGACGCCGCCTGAAGGCCGGACCTAATGTTTCATTTTTTTCACCTAGCGCGTTCCATGAAGCGCTTCGATTGTACCCATAGTTCGTCGCCGGCTGTTCTGCCAACCCAATTCTTGATTTTGTACTGACCTTCTCATAGTCTACCAACTTTCTAAGCTTTCTGTGAAGCCCTCCGTTTATAGTGACGTCTGATGGTATATCGCATCGCATCCCGAGGGACGCGCTGCTGGAACAGAGCCTCACGGCTCTACACTACAACCGTAAGTTACCTCTGATCCAATCTATATACGTACTGAACTTCTCACAGCCAAGTACTGGTCCGACGCAAACGAGTTCAGGCCAGAGCGCTTCGCAGATCCAGATTGCCCAAGGGATGCTTTTGCAGCGTTCTCCACAGGGCCATGCGCATGTATTGGTAGACGGTACTTGCTCCAGTCTCCAAGAATGCCTTACGTACCTCTCGCTCATGCATTCCTGACAGATTCGCTGAGACTGAAAGCTTTGCATTTGTCATCGCTCTCCTACTACGCTACCGCATCGAGGTCCCTGATACGCAAGAGTGGCGGTCATTGTCGCGAGTGGATCTGCGTAAGAAGCTACTTGCAACCAAGCTCGGGCTCAGGTACTACCCAAGTCATGCACCACTGGTCTTTGTAGCAAGCTGATGACATTCCAGTAACTCGGAACGGTGTGTCCAAGCATTGTGCAAACCATCTCGCTACAATACAGATGCAATCCCAGACTAGCCAATCGCCGAGAAAGAGTTTCAGTTAAAAACATGCAATCAGGACATCTTCAACAAATCGCAAACCCCTATTGCAGCAACTCTCATCGTTCCGGCCAGGACGGGACTTAAAACGCTCGTCTCAACCAGTTCTGGAGGTCTCAGCAAGACGCTGCCATAGTTCTGCTGGCCACGACGCGGCTGCCATCACTTCGTCGAGAGTCGCCGCACGTACGTGACGCTCCGCCATTGCACGCTCAAAGGTTTGGAGCTCCTCCTCGCTGATCCTGCCATGACCCGGTGCAAGGGTCTTTACCCAGTCTCTCGCCGACACGCACTGCACTGGAACCAGCTTCGCTCTGCTCCAGCTTCGGACTCGGCCGTCCATTGAACGAACCCGTACCGAGGCGCGCACAAGTCGGGATTGCCGACTGACTCGTATAACGTACACTTCTGGCCATAGCGTTCGTCGATTGGTTCCATTTGAGGGGTCACTCCACGTGTATCCCAAACGAGAGTCCACCCTGGCGAACGCGGTACAGGTGCAACGGCTCCGTCAGTTGGCTCCATATTGCCATTCATCCTCATCCAAATGCTTTCTTCACGCCCTGGTTTAGCGCGTGGTGTCGGGGCCGAGGGAATGTTGCTAGGAAGTTCACCTAGCTCGCCTCCTCCAAGCGAGTGGAAACAGCCACGGAAGGGATAATGCAGTCCGCGGGATGAAAAGTCTCGGCCGGAGGACTTCTCCAAGAATTTTGCAAGCGTTGCCATGCTCTTCAAAATACCACTCACGCTGAAGTGCGCAAGCTCAAGGCCATAGCGTCGTTCATCGTTCTTTGGATCGAGAGGCCGGTATGTTTTAGTTTGCGGATGTAGAGGAAGACGGAAAGACCTGGCGCAATGTCTGTTGGTTGCGCCCAACATACGAGGTCTTCGGTCAAGACATTATCGTCTTGTAGTGTTTCAACTGTTGGTCCAAGTCTAAGCTGACCAGTAGTCAGCAGGCATGAGACGGATAGTGGCGCCTTCAGATCGTCCAAGAGCGGACATGCAAATGCAATAACGCGCTCGACCTTGGAGAGCGACAGAAGAGCTTCGCGGAGAATGCCCTCATCGATCCAGTCGCAGCCGGAGATGTCCAAAACCGTGCCAGATGGTGCAGCGTCACGGAGCACTGCGACGAATGACTCTTTGATGAGAAGATCGCGATGAAGGAAGGGTTTGAGGTCGATAAGATCGTCAGACTCCGCACTCAGTGAGCGTGCGAGGAGGATTGCACCGTTGTGGTTGAGACGCGACGTCTGGAGAAGGCCACTACGAAGCGTGTCGAGCGCCGCACGAGTGACGATTCTGTCCATGAGCGCATTCAAGACGGCATCATCAGCCTTCTCGGCTTCTGGATCGAGGAGCTCGCCAATAACAGTAGAGATGGACAGTTCGGTGAGGCTTGGTATGCTGGCCTCTTCGACCTTTGGGAAAGTTCCCGTGTTAGGGGCCGTCTCGTGTTTAGCATCAGCCTTGAAGGACTTGTACGTAGAACCAAAATCATCCGGCCAGGCGTCTGCAAGAGCCTCGAGAGTAATCAGAGGCGTATTTTGCACGATTTGGACTTCGGATGCAATGGCCGGATCACTGGTATTGTCGTAGCATCTGCAGTGGATGGCTCAGACTTGGTCGTTGGTCCTTGCGCCAGAATGAAATCTTCGGCTTACCCTAAATACTGCTCTGCGGTAAGAGGCTGGCAGTTCTCTATGGCGGAGTCGTCTCCTTCTATACCTGTGACCGAGGCAAAGCAGTAGCGCACGTTGGACGTGTCGGTCACGTCGAAGACTGTGATGCCCTGGAACAATTTAGCTAATAGAGCAATCAAACAACAGAGTCACACTGACATCGTTGTTGTTGCACTGAGACGGTTTAAGTTCGCGCTCGAGCGGTGTCAGGCTTGTTACTAGCGGGCCGGGGTGTTTTCCATCGAGGTTGCAGCGGAAGCCGGTCATGACACGCCAAAGAGATAAGGAGCCACGATGGTTTGCTCCTCGATTTCGGCCGCTGAAATAACGGATAACTCGCTGGCGATAGTACGCGCGTTGAATGGGACGCGCAGCGCGCTGAGCACGCGCGACGCGCCGAGGATCGCTGAGACGCCATACAGCCATTGGTGATGGAATGCCGCCAGGCAACGATATCTACCATGCAGACGAGCGATGATGAACAGCTGATGGCGCTGACCCATTTCTTCACAGGCGAACGTGCGGGGTGACACCAAATGCAAGCTCGGTCGGAGATTTGTGGCGGCAATCCACGATGACACCCAACATCTGCATTACTCCCGCGAAGCTTTGACAGACGTTGCCGCAGGCTTCACGCAAAGGTTTCTTAGGTATAAATGGAGCGGTGAATGTTTCAGAATCGAACGGTCACGAAGGGTTGAGTGAGCTGATCATGTTCGTCGGGGCGGAGCTTAGTAAGCCAGTACATCATGACAGTAAACATGCGCGTAAAGGATCGCAATAAAGGTAAAAGCAAGAATCACAGATTAGCACACGATGAAGACAGCCAATATGCCTGGCAGTGATCTGCACGCCGCCTGGTCTTTAGTGCTCGCACATGTTGAATGTCAGGCCAAAATACCCTCTGTCGACCTCGTTCATCCGCACCACATGCTTCGTGCGCTCATACATAAGATCGTCGCGATAATCCATCGCCTCATCCGTGTCATAAAATGGCCATCTATCTTGACGAGCACGCAGTCAAGCAGCTCGCGCGGCAGCTTCGACAAGCGCCCCTTTGAGTCTGATGCGGCGTCGAGAACAGCTTCGGCCATCCAGTCGGCTTGTTGAGGTGCAATGATGGAAGTAGATGGGATTTTCTCTGTAGGATTAACGAGAAAGAGTGCGAGGATCTTGCGATGACCAGGCTGGGATTTGTCGATGAGCTCAAATGATGCTACTCGATGCTGCGAGGGCATGAGTACAATGCTACGTGAGCTCAAATGATGGCTTGCCTGATAGATGTTGGGGAAGCAGATACAACGGCCTTGCTTAGTGACGACTGACCCTAGGTCCTGGACCAAACGATCGTTGCTGCAGTCATATGAGCTGATAAGGTGAAGAATGCAAATTCGAAACAGCATACTCCGCGAGCCCCCAAACTTTACGAGCGCCGGCAGAGTCATTTTGATGATAGCCGTCCGGACCACGCACGCCTTGACGGAACGCAAGCCGACTCTCGCTAATGTTCCTATCCGGTCTTTTAGTGCTGCGTCATGAGCCATGGACGCGAACATGCTTACTGTTCGTCATAGTAATATATCCCGGAGGCAACTATAGCTTCATTCTTCATGCCCTCCACATGCCAAGAGCCTCCATCATAAGTCGGACTATCGGGCGTTAGGATGATGTTGGCGAGCTTGATGATGACCTGGATCGTCTGCCCGTTGACTCGGTAGATTTGCTCACGCTTGAGCAGATGGCCAGGAACATACGCCTCAACCTCGGACATGTTGATGTCGCGAGCCTCATCCCAGACGGCGCAACGCTGCCACCAGTCATCATTTGACTCGCCCTCTTCTTGCTTCGGCGCCGGCGCTTCGCTATCCTCATTGTAGGTGTAGTCGTCCGACACGCGTAGCGGGAAGTTGCCTTCGTTGTTCCCGAGCTGGTCGGTAAGGACGCGGTTAAAAAGCGGTACGTATGCTGCAACGATACGCTCGAGGACGGACACAAGATCTTTGTGGCGGGTCGGATGAACGTTGTTGATGTATGAAAGAGCTTTGGCTTTTGTACCGTCTTCGGAAATGCGAAATTCCGTCGGTAGCCAAGCGAAATCTTCGCTGAAGTTTGAGTTTCCATAGCGGTCTGCTGGGGGAGGTGCAACCGGTGTCAGATCCGGCTTGGCGAGCGATCGGTTGTACACAAGTGGGTACAACGACGGATGAACGAGGTCAAGGACTTGGCCATTGGAACGTGGGTGCCAGTCTTTCTCCTCTTCGGGAACCTCTTCGAGCTTCCGAACAGCAGCTTTCAGTTCAGCTAGAACCGCCGCTGGGATCAGGCTGTCGGATTGCCAGATCTTGTCGAAGCATGACACCTGCATAGCTGTTTCAGTCTCCAAGAGCCAAACAGAAGAGCGATACTCACTTCAGCACCAGAAGCATCCTCGCGAAGCTTAGCGTAGTCTGCTAGTTCTGCAATGATGTAATCGATTTGGGGCTCTGTAAGGCCTTGAGCGAGAGCTTCGGTCTTCCACTTGGCAGCAATCGATGAATCTGTGAACTTGAGCCACCACTCTGGCTTGTCACGCAGAGTGGCAGAAAGCGCGCACATTTTCAGCTCGACCAGCTGCAGGCCGGTGAGTGTGGCACATGTTTTCAGGTGAGGATGCGCACCGTGCGTGGTAGTGCACCTTCATGGTCCATTTCGCGACTGTCGAAAGGAGTAGGAAAGAAAGAATCAGGAGGATTGTTGCCTGGCTTGTCGTACGGGATGGCTGACATATGAAATGAGGTGAGCGATGGTGAAGGTGTGAGCGCTGCGGAAGATCACGCCACGATTTTATGGACATCTTTTGTGGCGGCAACTACCTAGATTTGTTTTCGCGACATGTTTAAATCCATGGTGAGGTTTCATAGCATGTACCGGTTAGCTCTCCGTGCAATGCACATAGAACCGAGCAAGGGCATGAATTTGCGCGGTAGGGTCAGGTCAATCCACAATTGCGAACAGTGTGCTATACGTATCCTGTAGTCGCCAGCCGAAAGGCTTTTATGCTATCCCAAGCGTGGGTTGTGAACAGTTGCATCGCGGTGGATGGCTAAATCGGGAAGTGGGAGGGGTAGACGAAAACGCGATTTGCGGGATCCTCCGACGCTCCTCTGCTTCGCTCTTTATCTTTTGGTGACGATATGGCAGCTCATCTCTTGACCCTCTTCCGCGCCCAATTCTCGCACACTGCGCAGAGATGCACGCTTTCGTACGTTTCTCCACCGAGTTTCTCGTTTTTCTTCTTGCACGAAGATTTTCTCAGCGTCGCCGGTAGACGAAACGCGATTGCGGGATCCTGAACGGACGCGGCCAGGATCGCTGACATGCGATACAGTCATTGATGATGGAATGCTGCCATGCAACGATATCTACCCATGCAGACGAGCGATGATGAGCAGCTGATGGCGCTGACCCATTGTTTTCAGGAGCGAACGTGGTCGGGTGACACCCAATGCCAGGTTGAAGTGTTTGTGACGATTGACTGGCTCTACATTGCTCGAAGCTATGACAGACGTTGCAACAGGCTTTATGTAGAGTTTTCGTATGTTACAAATAGAGCGGTGAAAGTTTCAGGCTTGAACGGTCGCGAAGGGTCGAGTTAGCTGATCATGTTCGTTGGGGAGGCTTATTGAGACAATACATCGTGACAGTTGAGTATTGAACAAAAGCATAACCGAGAACCACAGATTGGCGCACGATGAAAACAGCCAATATGCCTGCAGTGATCCGCACGCCGCCTGGTCTTTAGTGCTCGCACATGTTGAATGTCAGGCCAAAATACCCCTCTGCCATCCTCGTTCATCTCCTCCACATGCTGCGTCCGCTCATCCATAAGTTCCTCGCGATACTTTCATCGCCTCCTCCGCGTCATAAAATGGCCGTCAATCTTGACGAGCACGCCGTCAAGCAGCTCGCGCGGAGCTTGGACAAGTGCCCTTCTGAGTCTGATGCGGCGTCGAGAACAGCTTCAGCAATCCAATTGGCTTGTTGGGGTGCGATGATGGAAGTAGATGGAATTTTATGTGTAGGATTAACGAGGAAGAGTGCGAGGATCTTGCGATGGCCAGGCTGGGACTTGTCGATGAGCTCAAATGGTGCTACGCGATGCTGCGAGGGCATGAGTACAGTGCTACGTGAGCTTGAAATGACGACTTGCCTGATAGATGTTGGGGAAGCAGATACAACGGCCTTGCTTAGTGACGACTGACCCTAGGTCCTGGACCAATTGATCGTTGCTGCAGTCAAATGAGCCGCCGATAACGCGAAGAACTCAAAACAGCTTACGACGCGAGCCCCCAAACTTTACGAGCGCCGACAGAGTCACTTTGATGATAGTTCTCCGGACCACGCACGCCTTGACGGAACGCAAGCCGACTCTCGCTGATGTTCCTATCCGGTCTTTTAGTGTTGCCTCATGAGCCATAGATGCGAACATGCTTACTGTTCGTCATAGTAATAGATCCCGGAGGCAACTATAGCTTCATTCTTCATACCCTCCACATGCCAAGAGCCTCCATCATAAGTCGGACTGTTTGGCGTCAGGATGATGTTGGCGAGCTTGACGATGATCTGGATCGTCTGCCCGTTGACTCGGTAGATTTGCTCACGCTTGAGCAGATGGCCAGGAACATACGCCTCAGCCTCGGACATGTTGATGTCGCGAGCCTCATCCCAGACGACGTAACGCTGCCACCAGTCATCCGTCGACTCGCCCTTTTCTCGCTTCGGCGCCGGCGCTTCGCTATCCTCATTGTAGGTGTAGTCGTCCGACACGCGTAGCGGGAAGTTGCCTTCGTTGTTCCCGAGCTGGTCGGTAAGGACGCGGTTAAAAAGCGGTACGTATGCTGCAACGATACGCTCGAGGACGGACACAAGATCTTTGTGGCGGGTCGGATGAACGTTGTTGATATATGAAAGAGCTTTGGCTTTGGTACCGTCTTCGGAAATGCAAAATTTCGTTGGTAGCCAAGCGAATCTCTCGCTGAAGTTGGAGCCATGATGGCGGTCTGGTGGGGGAGGTGCAACCGGTGTCAGATCCGGCTTGGCGAGCGATCGGTTGTACACAAGTGGGTACAGCGACGGATGAACGAGGTCGAGGACTTGGCCATTGGAACGTGGGTGCCAGTCTTTCTCCTCTTCGGGAACCTCTTCGAGCTTCCGAACAGCAGCTTTCAGTTCAGCTAGAACCGCCGCAGGGATCAGGCTGTCGGACTGCCAGATCTTGTCGAAGCATGACACCTGCATAGCTGTTTCAGTCTCCAGCCAGCCAAACAGAAGAGCGGTACTCACTTCAGCACCAGAAGCATCCTCGCGAAGCTTAGAGTAGTCTGCTAGTTCTGCGATGATGTAATCGATTTGGGGCTCTGTAAAGCCTTGAGCGAGAGCTTCGGTCTTCCACTTGGCAGCAATCGATGAATCTGTGAACTTGAGCCACCACTCTGGCTTGTCACGCAGAGTGGCAGAGAGCGTGCACATTTTCAGCTCGATTAGCTGCAGGCCGGTGAGTGTGGCGCATGTTTTCAGGTGAGGATGCGCACCGTGCGTGGCAGTGCACCTTCATCGTCCATTTCGCGACCGTTGAAAGGACTAGGAAAGAAATGATCGGGAGGGTTGTTGCCTGGCTTGTCGTACGGGATAGCTGACATATGAAATGAGGTGGGCGATGGCCAAGGTGTGAGCGCCGCGGAAGCATCACGCCACAGTTTTTTGGACAGCTTTGTGGCGGCAACTACCTAGATTTTGTTTTCGCGACATGTTTACATCCCTGGTAAGGTTTATAAGCATGTACCGGTCAACTCTCCGTGCGATGCACATAAAACCGAGCAAAGGGCATGAATAGCGCCATAGGGTCAATCCACAATTGCGAACAGTGTGCTATACGTATCCTGTAGTCGCCAGCCGAAAGGCTTTTTATGCTATCCCCAGGAGTGGGCTGTGAACAGTTGCATCGCGGTGGATGGCTAAATCGGGAAGTGGGAGGGGTAGACGAAAACGCGATTGCGGGATCCTCCGACGCGCTCCTCTTGCTTCGCTCTTTATCTTTTGCGACGATATGGTAGCTCATCTCTTGACCCTCTTCCGCGCCCAATTCTCGCACACTGCGCAGAGATGCACGCTTTCGTACGTTTCTCCACCGAGTTTCTCGTTTTTCTTCTTACCCGAAGATTTTCTCAGCGTCGCCGGGACACGACGCGGCATGGCCTATGGGCACAGCAATAGCTCATCTAAAAACTTCGAGCGAGTATGTAACCAATGTGGCCAGCCTGGACATCTGCAGTACCAATGCCCCGAGCGTCCGGCCACAGATATGTATGCAAAGCGCGAACGCAGCGCGGGACATGAGTACAGCGCGATGGAGTCGCGTTCCGAGGGACGCCCGAGTCGGCCGCAATTCGAGCAACGGCGTTCATCGTTCGAATTGAACGGCAGAGACGACGAGGGTCCGAGCCCGCGGCGGTCAGAGGGCTGGGGTGATCGCGGCTCGCGCACTTCGCGCTACAACGACGATGGCTTCCGACGCGACTCAGATGACTCGCAAAAATCTTATCACCGGGAACAACGAGCTCCCGCCCGTGATGGTTTCGAGCGTAGGCCAGCCCGTGACGGTTTTGAGGGTAGGCCAGCCCGTGACGGTTACGAGCGTAGGCCGGCTCGAGACGGCTTTGAACGCAATCCTAACCGCGAGGGGTATGGCCACGATCGGCGATCCGCATCAGGCAGAGGTTCGTCCTCGATTGTCTGCTATAATTGTCAGCAAAGTAAGTTGCTTGTTCCGCTGGTCTGTTTTCGTGCGCCCGCAAACTCACGCATCCGCGTTTTGCAGTCGGTCACCACGCCAATGAATGCTCTCAACCAAAAAAATGCGTCCGCTGTGGAGAAGGTCTGTCTATTCTTTGTCCTGCCTTTCAGCTGCCTGATCCCGACTTCTTAGAGGGCCACATGGCCAACGACTGCACCGAGCCTGATACGCGCGTCTGCCATTTATGCAACACCGCGGGCCATATATCGTTCAACTGCCCGACCAGGTCTGCGTCTCCTGTGGCCAAAGTTCGTACTTCCTCGCCCTCGGTTCTGCCATCAACTCATGATCTTCACGTAGAGGGCCACGGCTCTCGCGCCTGTCCAAGCAACCCGAACGCCGGCGGACCGATGGTGTGTTACAACTGCGGCCTGGAAGGTCACACTAAACGGAACTGTCCAGAGATCTCGTCAGAGGACATATTAAAGTGCTATCGTTGCGGCTCACGTGCGTTCTCGACCTTTGCGTCAAGTCTTTTTTCAAGATCTGACTCCGTTTCTGAACAGAGGGACATAGTGCACGACATTGCACATCTCCCAAGGGCACCACCTTGTGTCACCATTGTCAGAAGGAAGGCCATATCGCACGCCACTGTCCCAACCGTGAAAGTTTCGATATGAACTAGTCATCGCCCAGCAATGATCATTGGTATATAAAAGTATGATCACAGAAACTACGTCATCATTGCGGCATTTCTTGAGCCAATTTCAATTCATTTCCTTCTTTTTTTCAAAGCGACGGGAGGCGTACAGCCGACAAGCCATCTGATGAAAGCAATGAACTTGCGATCTGAGGTTTACGTGTCGTGCATATCAGCCATGTATCGGTTGCCCACTTTTCAACGTCCTCAGCGGCTCTGGTTCGTTGTGAGGTTTCCACTTGTTCCCACGATCGTACAACCAGCATTCACAAGACCAGCTTCCAAGACCATATGCGAAGATAAGAGGCCTGGCGTGGTGGGATCAGTTCCTTGGGCCTCGGCACCAGCGACAACACTGACCCAGTAGTCCGAGGCGGTATTGAAAGTTGACGCGCACGACCGTGCCATTCGAGATACGAACCCACTTGGTCCAAAGGGACCACGCACGTGCTGGCACCGTACTTGCCTCCTCCGTGTATGTATAGCTAAACGACACATGCCAGGTCATCGTTCTGGTGCGACTCGCCGACTACTGAACGTACAATGACAGGAGTTGCTGCCCCTTCTTCTCAGCCTCAGGCTTGAACACATTCAGAAGGAGACAGTCGTCGCTTTGACCGTTTTAGTCCAAGGCGCCAGGTTGCTGTAAGCGTATGTTCCTCCCGTACGCGCTTGCGTCCGTCACGTTCTTGGCGACACGGCGAGCAGAGTTGGTCAGCATCCGCGGCCTACTGTTTTGTCCCTGATTGCGAGATGCTTTATTTTCTGACGCAGTATGCCACCACCGCATAAGGTTGTTATTAGCAGATACCTACTGTACTACGCGTGCAGAAGATGAAAGTACCTCTGCTGAGTTCAGGTGGTTCTGCTGCAACCGCAAGGCGCTGATGCAGAGGACAGCACTGACGTACTCTCCAGATAGCTCATATTCAACGGCAGTGCGATCTGGTCTGAAACGCGAGGATGACATTCGTCGCGCGTGATTTGATTCGATTCAATGCCAAGTCTATACATGCGAGACCGTAGATGTAATGCTAACTAGTAATGAGGGTTAATGCAGGAGTTGTCGTGGGGTCATGTATTACTACAATTTCGTAGATCCTGTGTGAATGATAATGCTTTTGGGCGCTGGAGCGTGCTACAGTGATAGAGCGTTCGTTAGATGGGTGAAGCATACCACCTAAATAGCCAGGACTTGGTTCTGAGCTCAAAGTAAGGGATCTTTATGTCCTTTTCAAAGCATGCTCGTCCGTTGCGGCCGCGCGCTTTTCATCAATCGAGCCCTCCACAGTCTGTTCCTTCTCGTTCGAAGGCCGTTCCAAACCGTCTTCACCGAGCGCGCCTTCCGGGTCGGCGGTCACGGTAGCAGTAGCCGAGTTGGTCTCGCTGACTGGCACAGGTTCTCCCTTCGGACCGCGGACGATCTTGCGTTGCAGCGAGTACTCGCGCAGGAACAGTACCGAGACGAAGCCGATAAACATGATCGGAGTGCACACGATCCAGATTACTGAAATGGACTTTGTAAATGCGTGCTGGAGAAGCTGACGAGTCACGAGATCCTAAGAAGGCGCGCGTGTTTTGTCAGTCAACAGCAGAATGGTGGGAGGGAAACGGCGCGTACGGGGATGTTATTGATCTGGCCGACGTCGCGCTGCAGAGCGGTGGCGTCAAAATTGAGAGATATTTGACCGCTCTCTACAAGCTTCCGGACGCGGCTCTGCACTTCAGTCGCGAAGATGGAACCGCCGACGGAAATGCCGACGGTACCACCAAGCGTACGGATAAGACCAAACGCTGCTGTCGAGACTGCTGTCATTTCAATGGGCATGGCGGCTTGAAGGGCTGCAAAAGTTTAAGCTCCTGGCTTTGATCTGAGAGCATGAAAGCACTCACCGATTAACGGGGGTTGGAAGAGGCACCCGATGCCAATGCCGGCAACGAGGATAACAATTTCTTGCACCGCGACGCTCGTCTTCTCGTCCATAATGATCATGATTCCTGTCCCAATGACGCAGATGAACCAGCCGATCCAAATGATGGGCCGGTACTTCTTCTGCTTGGTGAGAACGATGCCAGAGACGACGGCCATCAGACTGCCGCTGAAAGAGAATGCAATAACACGGATGCCTGACAATGTTGCGTCGGAACCTAGGACCTGGAAGTAGAGTGGGAGGTAGAAGCTCATAGCGAAGAAGCCGAAGGCGTGGAAGAAAACACTGATCATGACGCCTGCTGTCGTGCGAGTCCTCCAAAGACGCGGAGGCAAGATGGGCGAACGTGTGGTGAAGAATTCCCAGACTGCGGCGAAGATGATAAGTACGGCTCCGACCACGAGGAGTGCAATTGTCCTCGCTTGTGTCCAGGAGGTCTCGCCGAAGTTGAAGCCAACGAGAAGCAGAGCAACGCCAGCCATAAGCGACAGTAGACCGATGAAATCAAATTCCTTCAGATGCTGGCTCGGAGACTTGAGCGGGCGGGGCGTCAACTTGAGCCAAAGCAGAAGGAATGCAGCGAGTCCACCCTGCCAAGTTTCGTCAAACGGTCGTATCAACGTCAAGTAAAAAAAAAAAACGAACTGTCGGAAGATTGATCCAAAAAATCCAACGCCAGCTTACGTGATCCGTGAAGGCGCCACCGATGAGTGGTCCAAGGACACTGGCGATGCCCCAGGTCGAACCGATGAAGCCACCGAACTTGCCACGGTCCTCCAGCGACACAATGTCACTGATGATGATGAGAACCATCTGTATCAGACCACCTCCACCGGCGCCCTGGAGTCCACGGCAGAGGGCCAGCCATGTGAAGTTCTGGGCGGCGCCGCACAGAGCGCTGCCGAGTAAGAAGAGGAAGATGCCGAAATAGAGGACAACCTTGTGCCTTGTCAGCACAGACCTTGCGGATCATTATACTTGTTTGAAACGCACCTTGCGACCCAGGATGTCTGCGAGGCGGCCGTATAACGGCATGAGGCAAGCGCTCATGAGCAGGTACGCCTGTGCAGGTACAATTCAGTGCTCGCTCCGTGCTCAATCGGATCGGAGATAGCTCACCGAACCGATCCAGCTGTATCCTTTCTCGCCTCCAATATCTTTTACGATTGTCGGCAATGCTGTGGCGACGATGGTCTGGTCGAGTGCGGCGAGGAAGACTGCAGCCGCGTTATCAGATGAGCAGCGGAGCATCGCGGCAATGACGTACCAGTCAGCATGAGCGCGGGCACGATAATCTTGAGATTGTTGTCTGGCAAGTGCTGGACCTCATTCTGTTTCCACGACTCGCCCGGCTTTTTCTTGGTCTCTGCAGGAGCAACCAGAGGCTTTGGCGACGCGCTGTCCCTGGAAGGGGTGCCTGGAGCTGTAGGCGTTGTGGACATGACGGAGCGCGCGCAAGTACGAGTTGCGGGGCTGGTAAGGGGCGCATGAGCTCCAGCTTTTATATAAACATCAGTCATTGTAGAAATAGACTCACGCTCGTGGATGGCAATCGAACCACCACAAACGGGAAAAACACGTTGCAAAAGGCGAGTCAGCGGGGATGTCGCCCGAGGTCAGCCGTTTTATGCTGCGTCGGCCCGAGAGCTCGCTTCGCCTATGGCCCTCGCTGACTCAGACATCACGCTCGGAAGATCGATCCCCGGTAAGTAACCCAGTTCGAGACAAGCGTCAATCACGGGGCCCCGGCGAGCGATTGATGCGTTTTTTTTTTCGTAAGGACTACTACTCTTAAATCCAAGTAGGTCAAAAGGCTTCCGTAATAAGGTCTCTCTTTGCCGTTTGGAGTTGCTGCGGGCCGAACCTATTAGCAAGTTCATCCGCGGGGCCTTTGCGGCAAGTCCGAGAGAGATCGCTCGGCACTGGCTTGCAAGACAAGTATATTACGACAGCTGCAAACTCTGGGTACGTACTAGCCAAAAAGTCTTCCTGTCGGTTTCCTCTGAGCTGAAAATGAGCGTAGTAAAAATAGCGACTCCTCGTCATAGTCAGCAGGATTTGCTAAATCTGCAAGTACCCTCAACTGTCAAATCGACACTCAAACTCTCGGCGGGCGGCGACGGATGCGGCGTCTTATCGCGCAGATCACTCAGTCTGTACTTCTGGCGAGCAAGGCAGCAGCAAGTTTACGCCACGATTCCGTCTTGGACACCAGCTATGGTAAACATAATATTCCGAGCCCGTCGGGTTTGGTAACCATTGAGCAGTGCAAGAGTTTATCGCCGATAAACACGGCTGACTGAGCGCGATCTGTGGCAAGGATGAAAAGGTATGGGGACATCGTGTGTCGCGGATCAAGTCATCGAGTTGACATGCCATTTTCGAGTCGAGAATATATTCGCGTCGAGCAGTCTTGGGCGCGAACGTCGTTCTGACTGCAACGACCTTTGTTCCTCCTATGTCGCTACGTCGCCACTGACGGCTCCTCAACCTGATACGAACCGCCGGTCTCGCTTCGCTTATTTCCCCATATAAACGATCTTCTGGCCAAATACAGCCCGCTAGAAGACTCCGCATCTTGTCAACGGCCTTACTTCAAAACCTGCTGCCTGCGGCACGAGAATGTCCAGATCGTAGTGTATGTCCACGAACGACTCAAGCCAAGGACAAGCCAGGTCTCGGATCTCGTGACCTTATCGTGTCATCATTGAAATTTTGCGCAAGTGTCCCATTGCATTAGGTTAGACCCATCCGCAACAGTGAACTGAAGGAATTGTTATCAATAGTATAGCCAAGGTAGATAACAGTAAAGGCGGGCTATGTAACAAGGATCTAGCTCAGGGACTGTCCGCAAGCTCATGGTCTTTGAAGAGCCTGCGTTGGTTCGGCGAGTGAGAAGAACGGCGCAGGTGAGCTGACGCCGGCGATGCGGTGTAGTCAGATGGTGAAAACGCCAACCAATGGTCAAAGGCGTAATCGGCCTGTTGGACTTGCTGGCAAATGTCCGTCCCGATGAAAGGCACTGGTGCGATGAAACACGGACGAGATTGAGGAGCGGTAGCGGTCACCGATGGCACTGTGACTTCCTGGGCTGGCGCGGGCCGCTGCATATCCTGGCAGAACGGATGGTCCAGCAAATCGAAAACAGTGAGCCGCGTTAACACACACTTGTCGAGACACTGCATGCAGCAAGTCAGCCAACGAGATTGGATGAGGGCATGACTGAAGTGACTCACGCCGAGGAGCATGTCAAGAAAAGCCACCGGATAGCGCCAATAGAGGTCTTGAGGCAAAACAACCGCTTCATATACAATTGCATACTGGTTCATCGCGTCGCTATCGTATCGGGCGAACTGATGCTGAAGAAGATGTGCGTTAGTGTAAGACAAAACTGCCAATGCGATTTACGGTGCTCACAGTCCCACACACGACCCATATGATCGTCAAAGCGAAGGCCCAGACGTCATTACCTGGCCCTCGGTAGCCAGTCTCGACGGTCTCGGGCGGCAAATAAGTAAGCGTGCCGGTCGTCCACTTGTCTGACAGTCGCGGAATGTGTCTTCCCGGTATCCACTCGCTGTGCACCACGCCGTCGTATGCCGGGTGGCGTGTCACACACCACACATCGATCCAAAGTCCGCAAGGTGCAAGCTCCAGATTGACGAAGAAGACAGCTTGACGAGCACGTTCTCTGGCTTGATGTCGGTGTGGACGATGCCGTGCTGGGTCTGGAGGAATATCACGGCGCGGACCAGATCGTGCGCGAACGACATGACTTGTGCTGGACCATTGGTGGATTTGACGAGTTCACGGTGCTCTCGAGTCCACACCCAAGGTCGCGTTCGGGATATATTCCTAATAGGGGTCGTCAGTGGAATGCACGGAAGAGGGTTACCGATGCCGACTCACGGTGATAACGAACGCTTGGCGCGCACCCTCGTCGATGACCGAGTCAACGAGACCGACGACGTTTGGAGTGTTTGTGTCCTTGAGCAGCTGGAGAATGCGGGCTTCGTTGGCGCCGCCGCGGAAGAACCGTTCGCGATAGACTTTGACCGCGACGATGCTCTTGGTCGCCTGGTGTACTACTTTGAATACGGCGCCTTCCGTGCCAGTGCCGATTTGCGTTGCGCGGGTGGTGTCGAACTGGTCGGGTGCATAACGGTGGAGGACATCGAGCTGAGCGCGCACAGCAGGCGGAACGCGTTTGCCGTAGAGGACACTGTGCTTAGTGACACCTTTGACTTTATTCGGTGAGGTTTGTGGTGCTGCCTCCAGTTGGTTGCTATGTGACGGAGTGCGGGCATTGCTGAACGTGACGGGTGGTGGACTTGCTCGGTGGATGAGAAGTGGGTGCAGATTCTAGACGTGTGGTGGACACGGAAGAGAGCAATGCCAGCCCATAGTGTGGGGCGGTCGCGTTTTATGTGGGCGGGCAGGATTGGTCTATCCTGATATGGGCAAAACGAATGCAGACCAGACCGGAAAAGGCAGTTTGCACGGCGCCCGCGCAGGTAGTAGCAATCGGACCATCGTCATGACCGGATGCCCAAGCTCGAGTGATGCAATGCGTCGGCGCACGACATGCGGAGACGAAGCGTGGGTCGTGCGGCCACAGCGAAGAGGACAAGCCACGCTCGCTTCGGGTTTGGCCGAACCGCCCGCCTCCGATTTCGAATTCCCGATTTCTGGCTCCCGTAACCCAGCACGAGAGCATGAAACCTCACTTGATTTTATTCAAACAGTGCACGTACTCAGCTGTTGAGAGCTGAGTCTACTTGTCGTGAACAGCGTCTATCCTGTTGCAAGCTGAGTTTGGTGCCGAGTCGGCCGACTCGTTAGGGACAGCGTCACCGTCGTTCAAACTATTACACTCACTACGGCTTCATGGTTATCCCTATTTTGCATAAAATGATACATCTTTAGGCTGGCTCTGCGAACGGTTCCTGGAGCGCCGAATATGGCGCAGAGCATTCTTAGCAAAAACATCCATTGCTCAATTGTTAGGATCAAACCGTTTGAACTAGCGACGACGTTCACGATCGCGGTCACGGTCACGGCTGCGACTCCTTCGGTCGCGCTGTCGGTCACGATCCTTGTGAATATTGTGGTCGCGTCTTCCGTCCGGTCGTCGCGGTCACGGTCTCGCCTACGGTCATCGTCTCGGCGCGGGCTGCGGCTGCGCCGCCTCTCACGATCGCCACTGCGGTGAAGGTCTTCGTCGTCGAAGACCATTCCATAGCCTCCGCCTCGACTGCTGTGTCCGTAATCTGGTCGTCCTCCCCGTCCTCTCCCAGATCCACCTCCGCGACTGGGATTGTTGCTCCAGCCTGCCGGCCCATTCGTACGCGCAACGGACTGCGAAAAGTCTACCCAGATACGGCGGTCGTCGATGAGAACGTTCTGCATTTTGAAGTACGCCTGCTCGGCGTCCTCGCGGCGGTCAAACTCGATGAATGCGTACTGGAGCGAGTCACCGGTCTTCTTGTCGCGGATGACTTGACACGAGATAATGGTTCCAAACCTCGAGAAGATGAGCTCGAGGTCCTCGTCGCGCGTCGCTGGGTTAAGCTTGCACACGAATAGCACGTTCTCCGGTGGCCGTACGTTGGCGAAGGGCAAGTCACCGACCATCTCGAGCGTCAGCGCGCTCGCGGCGGCCTTGCGCAAGGCCTCTTCCTCAGCACTGATCTCGGCCAGCGCGTCTTCATCTTCGCGAATGGCGATTGCGCTGGGGTCGT
>JAGTJP010000333.1:0-21137 GCA_020744175.1 Auriculariales sp. MPI-PUGE-AT-0066
AGACGCAACTGGATTGCTGGAACCTCGTGCGAGATGCGGGCTCTCAGGCATGCCGGCAAAAAAAGCATCGTTTCGAATTCGGTTACCACCGAAATAGGCCATTCAGCCTCGCAAAAATTGTCAAGGCAGTAGCCACACACAGACTCGACGTTTGCCCACTCAGAGGTCAACTGAGCGAGTAAATCTCTCGTACGCGACGTTCCCAGCTTGCGTATGATGGTAGTAAGATCAAGATACTCGCGTTCCAGCGGCACAATCAAGGAATAGGGTGGAGGGTGGTGGCGCAGGACATATAGACGGATGGGCGTGAGTGATCGCGTACGGCCGTGGCAATCTGAGGACGCAAGCAGAGCACTCTTGAGCGCCGATGCCGCCCGTCGGATCGACTTGAAGGAAAGGTGAGAATATTGTTCGGACAAACCATTCGGTAGTAAGGCAAGGAGTTGGAGCAGCTCGAACGCGCCAGGGGTGCTAACAACGCGGGTTGATTCTACCGAAAGCTTGATTGAGACATCAAGGGAAGACATGCGAGTGACAGGCCCAGAGCGTTCTGCCTGCAGGGACTTTGTTCCTTCTTCCTGCCATCGCTGCAGAATGATAGCAAAAGGTTCAGTGCAGGCCATGTTGGCGGCGAGCGTAACTGCCAGTGGGATGCCATCGAGGAGTTCAAGGAATTGCTCTAGTCCTCTTCATCGCCAGAGAGACTGGAAACGGTGCAGAAGATTTGCCGAGATGCTTCAAGATCAAGAGCTCCAAGCGGTTCTAGAACGGGCACAGACCAGGATGCTCCGATGGGACGCTCGCTTCCTCGCATCGTGAGGAGGAGGGAGACGTTTGAGAGAGAAGCCAATTCCCTAGAAACCGCTCAGTCTCCACGCGTTGGTCCACGACCTCCCAAGGTGTCTCAAGTTGTCTAAAACGAGCATAATCTTCCGACTCGTCGATGCGAGAGCGGCCAGCAGTCGCTTTCTCAGCTGGTCTCCGGAGATGCCGACATGAGATGTGATGTCAGCGAGGAGACCTCCAGCAGATGTAGCGCTCTCGCAGGATATGAAGAAGCGGTGGTCGCCAAACTCATCGACAATGGACGGATGGTTGAGAACGCTGAGTGCAAGCGTCGATTTGCCCATACCTCCACCGCCGAGAATCACAATTCGAGCTGGGAACGAGCTCGGAGCTGTGCAGATCTGGTTGAGGATGACCCGTTGCTCGGCGTTGCGACCTATGAGTAGACCGGCAGAGGGCAGGCTCCTAGTCGACATGAGCGGCCGCGAGAAACCAACTAAAAACTCGCACCTTGGATGTAAGTGGCTCGATGCGTCATCGGTTTCACTGGCCGTGGCATTCAGAATATCAAGAGTCTGAATCTGCACCCTTGTACGCCTCTCCTGTAGTATGTTGATCCTACGATGAAGATGAATCGCACATTCGGACTGAGCAAATGTCAGAGGCTGCACGTGTTCTGAATGGAGAAGCTCCACTTGAAATGCGCTTATGGCGCGGGAGAGCTCATCTCTAGCCTGCCGTTCGCTCGAATGCTCCTGGAGTCGGTGAAGCAGACCTGGTTGGGATTGATATTGTAAAAATCCAGCACACTTTCCAAGGCTCTGAAATAGCTAATGAGCGAGGCAAGTACCGCTTGCGCTAGGACGTACCTATTCAGCTGCTTGAGACTATCAATGGCTTCGCCATTGAAAGTCATTGGCGTCCGTACCGCCTAGCTCCGACTGCACAATATTCAATGTCTCATTCACGAGCTGGATAACGGCGAATGCATGCGAGGCGGTTGCTGCGGGCTACCTGGTCACACGCTTCATCAATGGGGCTGAAGGAGATGCCACTGTCACGCACGGCCGTACCTTGGCAGACTCGAATATGAGACTAGCTGTTCCTAAGATCGCCTGTACGGCAGGGACCCCGGAGAGATTACCAACCTGTCTGAGCGCCTGAATCGCGAAGAGTCCGGTTGCCATTGGAGAGAATGGGAGACTGCAAGAGGGCGAGCGTGCATGTCTTTTATTAAACCGCAAGGTACCTTTGTCGGTGGTAATGATGGCTGCAAAAGGGATGGGCGGCGAATCTACTGCGGTTAAAGAAGGCATCGCTGAAGAATCACGTCTGGTTGTTGACCAAGGTAGTGATGCTTTGTTACACAAGTCACCTGCGGAGTCCCTTCCAGGTTGTCAGCACACCAACCTGCACTAAAACGCACGTCACATACATAACGTGAGGAGAAGAACTCATTGGTGTCATAGTGAGGTGGAAGGAGGAGTCGCAGCTTTAAAGGCCTAATTCCGACCATAAGCGAATGCGGCATGCACCAGTGATCGAATGTCTGAAAGGTCAAGTATCTCTTCCAAAGATGAATGCAAGCCCACAACAAGACTGCATAAAGCGTAACTCTCGATGATATAGGTCGCCAGATGGTTTAAAAAAAAAACTCGCTCGCCGGCCTTGAAAAAAGTACTCCCTCGCCGGGAGTCGAACCCGGGTTACGCGCGATACTAAACTTTGTGGTTTGTCCCCATAACAAGACTGCCATAAGTGTATCTCTCGATGGTCAAAAACTCCCTCGCCGGGAGTCGAACCGGGTTACGCGCGATTGTTCGGGATTTGGCCTTCAAGGATCCAGGACGACCACATCTCGCGAATGCGAGTGTGGGTCTCGGTGGTCTTTTTTGTCAGAAGCCGCTAGTCATTTCGGTCAAGACCATATTGCGTCTCACGGCGGCTTGTTCGGGTCGGGCTTCGCGCGCGATGTTGACGCGCTGTCCAACGAGGGACGAGACTTGCGCGCGACTGCACTCAAACTGGCACTCATAGTAGGACTGCGCTCGCGAGCAAGCCCAGATGTTTCGCGCAGAAGAAGGAGAGAGAGAGAGAGAGAGAGAGAAACGAAAGGATGATGAAAGAGAAAGTTCATCGTCAGTCGGTCTAGCGTCCGGATATAGCATAGTGGGCTCGCGGAACTCGCACCGGTTCAGTCGGGAAGATGTGCAGACAAAAGAAAAAAGCGATGGCAGTGTATTGAGGGCAACATGAAGGGGCAAGTGGGGGGTGAAGGGGCAAGTGGGGGGTTCTCATGGTGGGCTCGCGGAACTCACATCGGTCAGTCAGGAGGATGTGCAGACAAAAGAAAAAAGCCATCCTGGCTGCTGGGTGCAGCCAGGATGGCAGTCTATTGAGGACAACATGGAAGGGCTGCGAGGGGGGTGTGGACAAGGGGTGTCTACCAAACAAATACAACTAAATTTCGTACAATCGCAATGGGCGTCAAGTCCTGCTCAAAAACTCCCTCGCCGGGAGTCGAACCCGGGTTACGCGCGATTGTTCGGGATTTGCCGATTTGACAGGCGCGTGTCTTGAACCGTTGGACCACGAGAGATTGCTGGTCATCGAAGGTTCATCGGAAGACAGGCGCGTGTCTTGAACCGTTGGACCACGAGAGATTGTTGTAACTTGCCATCGAAAATAGTATATGAGATTTATACACGATCGGGCTTTGGTGAGGGTGATCTCTGGTCCAGTAGAAGCGCGGGGTCAACCTGTTTCCCAATCGTGTTTCGGTTGTGGTCGATGGCCCGCTCAGGGACTCGTCCAAGTTTTCAAGCCGATGGCGCACCAGATTGCCTGTCCCTAGTAATCCTCTCCGAGTAGTTTGTTCACGATACATTTGTTGAACACCTTGTCCAGAGCTGAGGAGAGACAGCTGCCCCGTGACGCGGTTCCAGACTCCGCCGCTTCTTGATTCTTGTCTCCACCCTCAGCAGATTGGCCTTGGTCAACTTCTCAATTGCGACGAAGACCCAACTTGCGCTGCGAAAAATTGAGCGATATGCACGCGCAGTGAAAACCTGAAGTACTGCTGTGCTCTGTTGTCAGTCTTGCCAGTTGTATTGTCTGTGGCCACAAAACCCGCGCCCACCTGGTCTAAAAGTTTACGTGTACCCCTCTTTCAATTTTAATGAATTTTAACCTCATGCTATTGAATATGTTAATTGTCAGCGTATGGAGATATCATGCTGACAAGACCATGAACTTGAATTCTGGTTGCGGTCACCTTTCGCTGTCTGGCTATTCGGTTGTCATCGCATTCCCTCAACCTGCTGTTTTTTTTTTTTTTGCTGTCCATTATTGTCTGAAAACATTTCTACACAGTTTCGCAGTGGAATGATCAGTGGAAGGATGAGAAAGGTCATTTCAGAGGCGAAGCGCTGTTGGCATCCATGAGTCGAGGTGAGCATCCGTTATCAACGGTCTATGCCAGACCCCTGAGACCTGCAGCAGGCATTCTAACGCCAGGACGGTACAGTCGGATAGTTCAAGCGGACAGCGCGCGCCAACGCTCGTGTATCAGTTTGACGCTGGCCCGCGAATCCGCAGGCGCGGATCTGCGCATCTCTGGGAGAGTGTCACCACTCCTGAGCATAACGTACTGAGCTGGGATATGCACATGACATCTCTCCGGTCGAGCCCGCGCTCGGAGCTGTACACAGTACTAAGCGCGTTTCACGAGCGGAATTTGGCCTCCGCGCCGCGCCTTGGCCTCACACGATTCGCGGGCGCCGTTGTTGCCGTGCTCTCGAGCCACGCCCTGTCACTTCCCCTTGCTTTAATCCCCAACGAATGCCCAGTCATGAGCTACGGACTCACCGCTGATGTCGTGCGTCGTATTCATTTGGTGAAGAAATGCTAAGGAGGCTGCTGATGTCGTGATGCATTCAGGGCGTCAAACTGGGTCCAGTCATGCTCGAAACCGCATTCAAGCACTTTCTGGCCCAGCGAAACGGCGAGGTCAAAGCAAAGGACGAGATCCTGTATCATGAGGCGTTCAACATCGTCAAGGTGCGAATACTCTCCGCGTACCCTCAACTTGACTGACACCTGTCGCAGACTTTCATGCAGACCTCGACAAAGCACACGGTATGTTTCCTTAAATTAGCTGATTCCCCCCGAATCGGCGTTCCTGAACGTTGTCAAGGTTGAAGAGCTCCAGCAATTCTCCAACCAACGCATTCCCGTGCCGCCTTGGGTCCATGCTCCCCGCGTTCTTATCCCGATGACCACGTGCGACGAAGCCGCTAAGATCCTAATAAACGTCCTTGGCGGCCCCTGAAGTGTGTAAGCAACTCGTCGGTGGCACCAAATGGTGGCAAGTGCGCGGGGTCGAAGGCGTGCACGGCCAATGGATCGCCGCCCGTAAGGACTGGCAAGAGGCCAAGCGCAAACGCAAGGAGTACGAATCCAAACACAAGTCGAAGCCCCCGAAGAGGCAGATATCGTACACGAGTACCAGCCCGAGATGGACCAGATGCGGTGCATGCTATTTGCCCACGGAGGTACGTCTCTCGAGCACAATGAGTGCAAGCATGCTAAAACCGCGTCAAGGTGGCTACTTTTTCGGGTCGATCGACCAGGAGCGGTATTGCATGCAGAGATACGCGCGCAAGATGAAGGGCCGTGTGTTCGGTACGTCGGCTGTCCTAACAGTTTCAATTCAAGCTCGCTCACTTGGCTTCAGCTGTTGGTATGTGCGACGTGAGCATCATTTATTGGTCTGACGCCGTTCAGGGTATAGGCTAGCGCCACAGTACCCGTTTCCCTGCGCGATCCAAGATGTGCTAGCAGCATGTCAGTCATTCACACTGTTGTCATTGAGGCTCTGACATTTCTTTAGACCTGTATCTAATCCGTCCGCCTCCTGGTGCCAAACACTTGCCCGTACCGCCGTCGATGATCATCTTGGGCGGTTCGTCAGCGGGAGGAGGGCTCATGATCGCGCTTCTTCAGACAATTCGCGATGCTGGACTTCCCCTGCGGCTGGCGCTGTCCTCATCAGCCCGTGGTGCGACCTTACGCACTCGTTCCCGAGCATCCATGAAAACACTGCGACGGACGTCATCCCACAACTGGTCTTAGCTTTCTCAAGCCTAGTGTGCTGTGGCCGCCTCCGACCGAGGAAGAGTCTCATGCCGTTGTGCGCGAGAAGCTCAAGACCCGCATCAAGAGACTCATGAGCCGCGACACCGACACGTCGTCGAAGTATCTCTCAGCTGATCATCCTGTGGCCGGACCTGGCGGCAAGAGCATGAGTTTTCACCATATCCGGCACGCGAGATCGGAGGGTGACCTCGGTGTGCCAAGGGATGCGAAGACCAAAGTTGCTGGCGACATTGCTGGTGACAAGATCGAGGTAGTCATCGGTGGAATACACACCGAAATCAACTCGCAGATACATTTGTATTGCCCCAACAGGCTCATTAAGCATCCGCTCGTGAGCCCCGTGGTAAGCTATCTTGGTGGGCTGCCACCTCTGTTCTTCATTGCGAGCGACAAGGAGGTTTTGCGTGATGAGATCATCTATGCGTGAGTCTCTACAGACGAAGTAGTTCTCGACTCACATCTTCCTCAACAGGGCACACAAGGCGGCAAGGCCAGACAAGTATCCGATCAGCGATGAGGTGAAGATGCTATATCCAGTTCTCCAAGATATCGAGGGCAGGGGAGGGCCTACAAAAGTGCATCTGCAGATTTATGATGGTGTGCTGAACTCGTGACATGACCCGAAGAGACGCGCTGAACGCTTGTATCAGACACCTGCCATGTTCTTCCTCTGTTCAGCTTTTGCACGCCTGCGAAGTTCTGCTATCGAGCGGTACGTCGGCATCAACATCTACCACGCCGAATTTTGCTCACGCATGCACAGATTGCATCCTTCTGCAGGCACGTTGTACCAGATCGTCAACCCCGGATGTCCATGGCCTCATCGCCACCATTATCTCCTTCACACGAAAAAATGGCTCTCACCGACGGTCTGATAGTCCGGACTCCTGAGCAGGTCGACTCGCTCAGGATCAACGTTCCCGTGCAGTCGCCCACAAGTCCTTCAGCAGTTTCTCTAGCCATTCCCGTGGCCGAGTCTCCTCTGTACCAATCGCCTTCAGGGATATCATCTGCACCCTCGCTGTTCCAACCCGAACCAAAGGCATCAACACCAGCGACGTCAGCTGCTGCATCTTCAAGCACTGGTGTGGTCACTGCTACAAAAGCAACCGACAGACCAGGAGCCAAGCGCGGTCTCACGGCCACTGCCAGCACCTTGAAGCGTCGACTGTCGTGACTGTGCCACCATCGCTCGTTCGCAGAAGCAAGTCTGCAATGGAGACTAGCAAAGTGAGGTTTTCAACTTCCGCCGCCCCGATTCGCGAGGACTCCGGAGATGTGGCAGGCAAGCGGTTTGGACACGACGATAGCGTCAAAGGACCAGGGTGTGCTGGAGACCCGGTCGTTTATGCACTACGGGACGGCAAGGATCCGTTCTCGGTGCAGAACCCGATCTGTGAGCGCGTTTCAACCGTCGGTGTCCTCCGCGAACTCGGGAGGAGCACGAGGTACAAGCGTTAAGTATGCCTCCGGAGCACATCGGAGTCATCTCCGAGGCGTCCGCACAACGGTTCATTGACGCAAAGGCGGCCTTCGACAAGCGGTACTCCGGCACCGCCAAAGGCGTGCAGCGCTCGCGGTCCAAGTATCTGAGCAAGGCTGCGAGTAAGAAAGAGAAGACGGTGCTGCAGCAGCTCGCGCAGGCGCCATTCCAGACCTTCATCTTACCTGTGGGCAGTATGTCGCCGTGGTACTTTGATGCGAACGAGGACCCGCCATCTGGGAGCCTTGTTGCACGGCGTGATGCGGCCGAGGCGCGCAGACTTGGGATGATTGCGGACCAGAGTCTGAGCCAGGAGGAGACGCGGATGAGCGGCAACTCACTCTGGAGCGCAGTCGCTAACTTCCTGTCGACAAGCCCGGAGACCGACAAGCATATGGCGAAGGCAGAAACCGACGGGGCTGACACCTCGACCACTTCAGTAGCAGCGCAGTCCAGCAGCGAGGCTATGCTTGGATTCGACCCGTCGATGCCTGTAGCCGATGGCACGCGCGAGAGCCGTGCCGGGTCCTCTATCAGGACGCTCAAGTCCATCTTAAGTTTCCGGAAGGCAACAACCGCCACGGCCTCTTAGACATATATTTAGTAATATTAGGATCTTTTTATTGTAAACGGTTGTTTGTAATGCATTTAACCACATTAAAATTCTAGTTCTCCAACCTGCTTGTCAAGATGAGAGGAACAACGATGAAGCTTATACTAAGCCGTACCAGAGCAAGAGAATGTGGAAATTGTATGAGATAAACTATGTTGATGTAAAGCTCAGGGGTTCGGAGCCTGAGGCGAGTGTATGATAGGAGGCGAAGGGCCGGGTCGTTGCCGAATCGTTTCTTCGCCTTCAAGCGCGCCAGCCATGATATCCTCGCGTCGCATCACAGAGTGTCTGCCGACTCGCCTCGCAGCCGATATGACAGCATCTGCAGCGCATGCAGTAGCTCATGGGCGCGAAACGATACGCCAAACAGGACTACATGCCAACGTTCAGCGATGGTTACACCCAATGAGTAGGTCCAGCATGGCCAAGAAATGACGATAACGTGTCGTCGCCCCTCTCACGACGTCCGCGCCCGCTCGGCTCGGAGGTGGGAACTGCCACAACACGACGAAAGGTCACCTTCCTTTTTTGTCTTGGCCAGATTGGGGGAACGCGGGGGACTGGCCGACGACTCGATTGTGGCCATTCCACCTCCACCACTTCTTTCAACCTACACTGGTTGGCCTTGAGGCCACGAGGAGCGTTTCTCTTGGCTATTGGAAGACGGTGTGGGTGTCCAGGTTTCAGACTCGGGATCGTGGGGAAGGTGTTGATCGAAGCCTTGCCGATTATGGTGAAAACGGCTGGCCCCGACGAGGATAGAAAATGGGTCGCCACCGCTCGTCGTGCATTCAGCTGCTCTTTCCTCTCCCCGTCACCCCGAGACCTCTCGCTGGTCGTCCTCCGTCGCCGCTGGTCGCACTCCCGTATCGCTGTCGCATCCACATCACCGCTGGTCGCAGTCCGCAGGTCTACGCGCTACCACACTACCGTGCTCAAGCACACGTAGCCAAACACACCCTCATCACACATAAGCAAAAACCGAAACGATGTCGCGGGTCAACATCGCCGAATACAAACAGATTATACAACGCAACGTCTACGATATGTTCGACCTGGGCAAGATCGAGTTCGTCGCGGCCGGCGGCGAAGGAGTCGTATTTCGCGCACCGAGCCGCTGGAATGGCAAATTCAAGGCCATCAAGATCTCTCAACTGGATGCCGCCGAGTCGCTGATGCAAGAGGGCGAGCTGGTCAAGCAGATCTTCGCAGACGGGCCAGAAACGCCGTGCATTGCACAGGTTCAGGAGATAATCCAGGACGACATCTTCAGTCAAACGATTCTCATTTCTGTATGCTAAATTTCGTTGTTTCCTTGCGACTTCATGCTTAACCTGCTGCAGGAGTTCTACCATCTAGGCAGCCTTCGGTCGTGGCTCAACCGCGAGTGTGGCGCCGATGGACGTCCACGCTACGATATAGTCGAGAACTTCCTTCACGATACCGTCCGCGGTCTCATGCATCTTCACCTATTGCACGGCATCGTGCACCGCGACATCAAACCCGACAACCTGCTCGTCAAGCAACACTCAAACCGCGACCTCAGTGTCGAGATTACAGACTTCGGGATGGCATGGTCGGCTCGCCGCGACGAGGACAAGGACTGCGACGTCAACGTGAATTAGCAGGCGGGCGACGATCTCCCGCGTCTCGAATACTGTTATTGCGGGACCGTCGGATACCTCGCGCCAGAAATCGAGGCGGGAGCGAGTCCCTTCAAGTTGACGCTAGCATCGACTGGTATGCCGTTGGGAAGACCTTCTTCAACGTCGCGTTTCGGATGTCACCTTCGGTCGATTGGAAGACACACATACCAGCGGACGCCACCGAATCTTACAACCAGTCATTCATTGACTTTCTTTGCGAGGTGTGTGTGGCTATGAGCCTCGAGTCTGTTCGGGCCGTTAGTCTGACCCTTTCCACAGTGCGTTTTCGCCCAATGCTGCCATTCGCATGAGCGATAGCGAGGTCTGGGCTCACCCTTACACGCGCGATATGAACTGGGATGATATGCCAGCAATCGTCTTGATCAAGAAAGAGCTCGCTTTCGACGCCTACACACCAGCACCATCATCGCGCCTCGATGTCGTCTAGCGCCTCCTTCTCCTCAACCGCAGTTACGCTCGGAGGCTTCGACGCTCAATACATGCCAATGTACGAAGCCACAGAGTACCTGGACCGCTCCCTCAATCTCCACGGAGCATCACCGACGGGCACTCAGGCGACGATAGTTCCGTCTAATTCCGCGGTGGACGTCTTCAACGGGTTCAAGTTCAAGTTCTTCGGGCCATCCATTGTCGATTGGAGCCCACCGTCGCTCTGGCATACGTGCCGGGCGCCTTTGACATTTCGAATGCGTTATTCCTCCGATGAATACCTTGTGTCGTTTCAACCTTCTGGCACCATTTCTATTGCACGGTCGACTGCATTACCCTGCGAACTCTACCTCTGTTTGCATCTCGACTCGCTCATCTGTATCGTTTCATCTTACTCAGAGTCGCCGACCGCTTTCATTGCGAACTCTGCCTCTGTCCCGACTTGCTCCGCCGACCAGTCTATCGCACTCTTTAGACACGCGACTCGGTCACCATCTTGTATCGATTGCTCCGAACTGCTCTGCCGTTCATACTGTCCTGTACTACTGTGGCCCGCGCACATCCGGGCTCGCTGCTGTATTCACTCCATCTGCATGGATATTACAATCACACCAATATCTTCACAGTGAGAACCACGATCAAGCTCAGGTATACATTTGACGAGTCTAACAGGAGGAAACAGAGAAAGCGATTACGAGTGGCACGAGCGGATACATGAGCAGAAGCGAGTTGGAGACAACGACCAACGAAAGTATCCATGGCTCATCAAGAGGTGTCTTCGTTTGTGCGTGATTTCTTGGGGGTCCGCTCGGGGTCCGCGCTGCTACGGCGCTTCCTAGCGTTAGGGATATCTTCAGCTGTTGTGATCGTGGAGCGCACAGGCGGCGCTGACGGTAGGGGCGTCGTAGGTTTAGACTTTGCATCGTGAATACGTCGGTCGATCGAATTGGTTGTGACAGCTCTGGTCAATAAAACCTTGGGGAGCATGTCAATTCCTTTGTTGAGAAGGTCGATGTATTCATTATACGGCTCGTCTTGAAAGTCTCCGTCGGGCCACCTCATACCATTCTCGCCGATACGTATGCCACGCTTGACATCTTCGAGACGAGTGTAGGCATCACGAAGATGTGCATTCATGGCTAATCCCATAGCAAGGTCCGTGATGCCTCCGTGGAACTGCAAGTTGCGGATATTTTTCCGGAGGTCAGGTAGTTGATAAGCAGAAATTATCCGCTGTCGAGAAGCATTTCCTGACGTGTCTGTATTGAATAGTTTGATTTCGAGAGATTTCAGCCGTCGAAACTTGTCTCCGAAGGTCTTGAGTTCCTCGTCGGAAATGGGAAGAACGTGGGTTAAGAAATAGTGATAGTGAACCCACATGACAGACTCGAGGTCGTGGTAGTAGTTGAAAAGGAACATCTCACGGTCGTCCTCGAGAGTGATACTTGACTCGGATTTCTCGTCATCACCTCGCGAACGAAGAAAGAGGTAGCTCGCCGCCTGGTATTCCACCGCCATAAATCCAGGGGTGCCCTAGGATGGAAATAAGCAAACAGCCGGTACCGGTGATGATTTCGTACAGTGACGGGATCGTGTCCTCTTAGGTTGGCATACTCTTTGCTGTACTCCAGGTCCGCAATCTTTCCTTGTCGACTCTCTGGATGCCACAGACAGTTACCGTCGCTGATGTCGCGATGAACGAAGCCAGCGTAGCGAAAGAGCTTCAAGCCTGAGCAGCGCTGTCAACTTTGTACCGACCAGGCCTGCAAACGATGGCGTACCTTCGACGACATGAATCAAGCACTGGCACAACGTGCGGAAGTCCTTGATTTCGTATACGGTCTCGCAAAGTTCGTTATATACGATCCGACGGTGGATCCGACCGGTCAGTTTCAGCGGTTCTTGCGAGATGGTGGACGCAGTGGGACCTTGGAAGTCTCGAACCTCGTCACGAGTCGCAGATATCCGATGAGAGCCATGGGCCATTGGATATGCTGTGGCACCAGACGGTTTGTCTACCTCGTCGCGTTCGTTGCGTAGTCGCGGATCAGGAGTCTTCTGTAGGATTCCTTGGATTTCACGACCCAATCCACCTGGATATCCATGAGGTACTGCTTGACCTCTGTAGCATAGTTTGTCTTCTTTTCTTCGTCGACTTGCTTGAGTTTGTTGGTGATATTGGTCTGAACATCCGTCTCGCTCGGCACGCCGATGAACGGCCACGAATCTTTGAGCACCACTCGGTTGTTGTCTAGTCGGGTAGTAAGTTCGCCGTCAATCATCTCTTTGATCAGCTTTCGCGCGGTATAGACTCGGGGCGCGTGCGAGAGAATATGGTAGGCGCCATCAGTCGAAAGTGGCTCGTCGATCCGATATTCCACCTCGCCGACCTTATAGATGTGTTGAATGGTATTGGTGACATCGTCCCATACGGCCGTAACGGTTTCATCAAGACCGAGTTCTGCCAGCGTGCCAAAGCCGACAAACAACAGGTACCTGATGAAATGATCGGGGTTCTACGGTTGTGCATTAGTGCGCTCAGAATGACGGCTCAGACGGCGAAACCCACGTCGTGCAAGTTGAATGCGGTCGTCACGGCTATGTGGCCACGGTTGAACTGCCAAACCGCGTGCTGTTCTTTTCGATCGTCATCGAGTTGATCCACAGGCGGCGCGGGTCGCTGTACATGACGAGAGTCGCCCCAGCTAGTAGCTGTCGCTCGTTCTGCAATCAGATGTCAGTCTCGATAGCGTGAAGCTGCATATCATAGACCGCACCTGAAGAACAGCATTCTTGCCATCCTCTCGCTTGAACTCAGCCAGCGCCGCCTTATCGTTGAGAAACTTGGAAAACGGAACTTTCGAGGCCTTTCGAATATTCTCCAGCGTCATGCTCAAGTCCCGCAGAGACCATCGGTAGTCTGAATCTACAGCTTCATCTGAGGGACTCTCTAGATGGAGGAACCAGCTAGTGGCGTCGATATATTGGCGGGACTGTTGACCGCGGGGCTGGGCTTGGCATGCGGCGTGCTTTCGTATACCGTGCTCGGTTTGACGTCAGGAAATTTGTGGCTGTTCCTCTTGACGATTTCAGCCACTGCCCTTGCGATGGTTCGATAAGTTCGAACGTGTCGTCCTCTGTTGCCCGTTTCTGTTGCAACTTGCGTATATCTGTCCAACCATGCTCGTCCAGAAGCTTCATCTGTTGCAGCTTGTTCCTGATGAAGGTAATTTGGTCTGAAGTCCACCTTGTGGTCGTGTAGCGAGTGAACCACTCATCAAACGCCATACGTCACACGTCGACCCTCTGGAGACTCGCCCAGCGAACGACGTGATGAACCGGCGCCAGACATAAGGGAGACCAAGCGTGTTTTCAAACCCCGCCTGCCGTGGCTGAAGTTTTGATCCCGTGGGGAACGGCTATGGCCAGGCAACAGTTGTGGGCTGCCGACCCAGCGACGAGCTCGCAGAAATGTTCATCGTTTGCAAAACATACTCTTGGGCCAAGGACTACATTATACTTTTTAAGAAAACGATACCAATATGTATGACTATAGCATTTCGGCCGTTGATTCATTGCTCCCACCAGAACCCAGAGTGTCAGTTTGGCGGTGGTTCGAGGGCCTGCGTTTTGTGTTATATACCATGAGATCGCTCACCTGGTACACCTCCTCTCTCTGGTACTAGGTAGGGAGGTCGTGACTGTTGAGCGTAACGAATGACATTTCAGTCAAACGAGACTGGCTGAGCGTCACAGCAGAATACCATTCGGTGCGCGAGGACAGGACGTGATTATACGGGAAATAAATACCGACGTGTCCAGATGACGATACCGACGGCAAGACGAGCGACGGGAATTGGGGCGCGCAGACAAACGAAAACTTGAGACCGACCTGCCGGTGAGCCTATTCCGTGAGAATGCGTGCTCTCATCAAAAGTTTTTTCTTTCGGCTTGGTCAAGTAAGAGCCGACACTCATTCGTACTTCTGACGTGAGCATGAACATCATCTGAAGAAGTGTTCAGGCGGCTTGCAGCTCGTTCGAATGACAGCTCTCCGTATTTGCCAAAAAATACGATAAGTAATGTTACAATACAGCAATGCTCCTCGTCGATGCACCCTGGCGTTCAGTCGGTGGTGAGAAGGATCGGAACGGAGACCCTGTTGTCGACAAACAGCATGCCTGGCTTATTGGACGGGGGACGAATGTCAAGGACCAGGTAGTCCCTCACAGCCAGACCTTCAACGGAGAACGAGCCGGCCATGATGTTTGGTTGGACCAGGACCTGCCCGGCCCACATGGCATCGTATGAGGTCGAAGCACCATCGACTCGCTCCATGGAAGCTTCGCCGATCGAGTCCAGGCTCTCCATCCAGTTGTCTTCGTTGTCGGCGTTCTGCAGGATGCGTTGGGTGCTCTTGCGGTGCACACTGAGCGTGACGGTTGAAGCGGTCGAGCGATATGCCAGTACCCTGCAGGCGCAGACACACGGGAATCGGGCGCCGCATGCAGTACGTCGCGGGGCGGGCGAGGTGCACCTCGGCGTGCAGCGGTTCAAGGTTCTTGCTCGCGTTACGCAGGGCGGAGGTTAGTGGGGTGTAGTGGCTAGGTTCGTTCAGAAGCTGTGTGATGCTTGGCATCGTTGCATGTGGTGACCGAAGGCGTGAGGCAAACAGGATAGGAACCGTGATGCTGCATGGACGATTAGATGTCAAGGCCATGGGTACAAGGATCCTGAGCGGCACTCACGACTTTTCCTTGTCAAGTAGCTTCTCAAGCTGGTCGGGTATCTTGAGATGGCTGTTCAGAATGGTCGCTGAGTCTTTGCCCTTGACATGGATGGTGAGGGGTGTAGCGAATCCAAGACCAGAAACCATTGGCCTCGCGCTGACCATGCTTACGGCCCGCCGGCAATGCTGACCTCGAATGATGGTGGGAGTCGCATTTCGCCCCTCGCCAGCGCCAGGCATCCGATACGAGAACGGGATCTCCCGCGGTGGCGCTGGCTGGCCGCTACCCGCACTCCACAGCGGAATGGTCTCATGCAGAATGCGCGTCGTGCGCTTGAGCCCGCCAAACTCTTGGAGACGTATATTTCCTCGATCTGAGTGCTGTGAGTGAGTGCGCGGGTAGTCATCGTTGCTGACTAGTCCATACCTCGACCTCAATCGCGGTGATCCCGGCAGGCTTGTCCACGGTGACAACGCCCTTGAGCGGTTGCGCATCGTCGCATGTAGGCAACGCGCATCCTGTAGTCTGACCGTGTAGCACTAGCGAAACGGTCTTGTTTGACTTTGCGTAGACTCCCTGTGCGCCAGCAGCTCTCGCGAGCAGCAACGGAATGCTGACATCACGATCCATTTCGGAGGCCGTATCCACATAAGCCATAGTCGACGGCGCATCCTTGGACGACAGCGACGCAGAAGGGCTTTCCGGGCGGAGCGTTTGTAGCATCGGGGGTAAAGAGAAAGAAGTTGTCTGTGGAGCAATCCAGCCCGGTCTTGTGGTCGTTCACATGCTTTTGAGGCTAAGGCCCACCGGCGCGAGACCGTAGCAAATCCCCGCATGGCGCTCCCCGGCTTCGTCATCTGTAGCCCCTATGTCCACCACTATCACTTTTGCCTCAGCGAACGCCGAAACGGGCGCTACATACTCCGAACCCGCGCTGCGCATGCTCAATTATATCTCTTTGGTCACACAAAGTGATCGATCGGTCCACAGCAGGCTTCGAACCGGGACATGAATAACTTTGTGTATAAAGCTTGTCGATATCCAGCCTGAATTCGCCTTTAGACTCGTATTGAATCATTATTGGCTTGTAATGGAGAATTCCGGGTTCTAGAGCGCTCTGTGCTCATGGTCATTGCGACTGCCCTCGACCCCGTTCAACAGTAACAAGCCGCATTTCTACCTTGCGGTCCATTCTCCTGCCATGCAATCAATCCATGGTGGTTGATTTTAGGTCGTGCGAAGATCGCAAAACCCGGATGTGCCCATCTAGCCTCGGGTTTCTTGTCCGTCCCTCGTGCCATAGCTGCGGAGAATGTTAGCTCCAAAGAAAATAGTGGGAAGCTACACACCTTAGCACAGACAGCCGCAAGTAGTACACCTTCTTCCAGTTTGATAGCTTTTATTAGGTCAAATATCGAGCTTCTTCCTGGAGGGGTTTCCTGGAGGGGTTTAAACTGCCAAGGGCTTTTGTCTCGTCGGAATTGCACCCAGAAGCCACCAGCATTCAATTATAACGCTTTCCCGAAGCTCATACAACCCTTCATCATGTAATGAGATATATTCTATATAATATGGCCCACGCCCTGTGGAGAGATAAGGACATATAACCACCAAGGCAGTCAAGCCCCGAGTAAACTGCTAGATGTCCGCCGCGGGATTCGAAGGAACCATCGTCGCCTGAGTGCCCGTTGGTGATGCTCCGTGGAGATCGAGCGAGCAGTCCGGGTACTCTGGAGCTTCGTACATGTACTGAGCTTCGAAGGTTTCGAGCGCATCTACGGCTGAGAAGAAGGCACCAAACGACGTCGAGGCCCATGACACACCTCGCAAAGAAAGTCGATGAGTGACTCGTTGTAAGATTCGGTGGCGTCTGCTGGTATGTGTGCCTTCGAATCGAGCGAAGGTGACATCCGGAACGCAACATCGAAGAAGGTCTTGCTGACGGCATACCAGTCAAAGCTAGCGTCGAGGGACTCCGCTCCTGCCTCGATTTCTGGCTCAAGGTACCCGACGGTCCCGGGGTTTCCGTTCCGATCCTTCTCACCACCGACTGAACGCCAGGGTACATCTATTAGGAGCATTGCTGTATTGTAACATTACTTGTCGTATTTTTTTTGGCAAACACGGAGAGCTGTCATTCGAACGAGGTGCAAGCCGTATGAACACTTGTTCAGATGAAGTTAATGCTCACGTCAGAAGTGCGAATATGTGGCGCTTGACAAAAGCCGAAAGCAAAACTTTTGATGAGAGCATGATTGACGGAGGAGCACGTGACGAATGCAAGCTACGGGCTGCCCGGCAAGGATCTCACGTCACCAAACCGATATCCTTGTCAAATTGGTTCAGGATGTTTTGTTTTTTGGCAACGAGCCGCCATTCTTCAGTGAAGACGGGTTATCTAGAAGAACAGCTATAAGTCTAAGGACCATGTGGTTGATCAACTGTTTACTGTACTTCGAACCATATCTAATGGTATATAACGCAAAAATTAGACCTTGAACCACCGCCAAACTGACACCCTAGGTTCTGATGGGAGCAATGAATCAACGACCGAAATGCTATAGTTATACATATGTATAATGTAATCCTTGACCCAAGAGTATGTTTTGCAAAACGATGAACATTTCTGCGAGCTCGTCGCTGGGTTGACAGCCCACAATTGTTGCGTGGCCATAGCCGTTCCCCACGGGATCAAAACTTCAGCCACGGCCAGGCGGAGTTTGAAAACACGCTTGGTCTCCCTTATGTCTGGCGCCGGTTCATCACGTCGTTCGCTGGGCGAGTGTCCAGAGGGTCGACGTGTGACGTATGGCGTTGATGAGTGGTTCACTCGCTACACGACCACAAGGTGGACTTCAGACCAAATTACCTTCATCAGGAACAAGCTGCAACAGATGAAGCTTCTGGACGAGCATGGTTGGACAGATATACGCAAGTTGCAACAGAAACGGGCAACAGAGCGACACGCTCGAACTTATCGAACCCATCGCGAGGGCAGTGGCTAAAATCGTCAAGAGGAACAGCCACAAATTTCCTGACGTCAAACCGAGCACGGTATACGAAAGCACGCCGCATGCCAAGCCCAGCCCCGCGGTCAACAGTCCCGCCAATATATCCGACGCCACTAGTTGGTTCCTCCATCTAGAGAGTCCCTCAGATGAAGCTGTAGATTCAGACTACCGACAGTCTCTGCGGGACTTGAGCGAGACGCTGGTGAATATTCGAAAGGCCTCGAAAGTTCCGTTTTCCAAGTTTCTCAACGATAAGGCGGCGCTGGCTGAGTTCAAGCGAGAGGATGGCAAGGATGCTGTTCTTCAGGTGCGGTCTATGATATGCAGCTTCACGCTATCGAGACTGACATCTGATCGCAGAACGAGCGACAGCTACTAGCTGGGGCGGCTCTCGTCATGTACAGCGACCCGCGCCGCCTGTGGATCAACTCGATGACGATCGAAAAGAACAGCACGCGGTTTTGGCAGTTCAACCGTGGCCACATAGCCGTGACGACCGCATTCAACTTGCACGACGTGGGTTTCGCCGTCTGAGCCGTGATTCTGAGCGCACTAATGCAAACCGTAGAACCCCGATCATTTCATCAGGTACCTGTTGTTTGTCGGCTTTGGCACGCTGGCAGAACTCGGCCTTGATGAAACCGTTACGGCCGTATGGGACGATGTCACCAATACCATTCAACACATCTATAAGGTCGACGAGGTGGAATATCGGATCGACGAGCCACTTTCGACTGATGGCGCCTACCATATTCTCTCGCACGCGCCCCGAGTCTATACCGCGCGAAAGCTGATCAAAGAGATGATTGACGGCGAACGTACCACCCGACTAGACAACAACCGAGTGGTGCTCAAAGATTCGTGGCCGTTCATCGGCGTGCCGAGCGAGACGGATGTTCAGACCAAGATCACCGACAAACTCAAGCAAGTCGACGAAGAAAAGAAGACAAACTATGCTACAGAGGTCAAGCAGTACCTCATGGATATCCAGGTGGACTGGGTCGTGGAATCCAAAGGGGTCCTACAGAAGACTCCTGATCGGACTACGCAACGAACGCACGAGGTAGACAAACCGTCTGATGTCACATCGCATCCGATGGCCCATGACTCTCATCGGAAATCTGCGACTCGTGACGAGGTTCGAGACTTCCAGGTCCCACTGCGTCCACCATCTCGCAAGAACCGCTGAAACTGACCGGTCGGATCCACCGTCGGATCGTATATAACGAACTTTGCGAGACCGTATACAAATCAAGGACTTCCGCACGTTGTGCCAGTGCTTGATTCATGTCGTCGAAGGTACGCCATCGTTTGCAGGCCTGGTCGGTACAAAGTTGACAGCGCTGCTCAGGCTTGAAGCTCTTTCGCTACGCTGGCTTCGTTCATCGCGACATCAGCGACGGTAACTGTCTGTGGCATCCAGAGAGTCGACAAGGAAAGATCGCGGACCTGGAGTACAGCAAAGAGTATGCCAACCTAAGAGGACACGATCCCGTCACTGTACGAAATCATCGGTACCGGTTGTTTGCTTATTTCCATCCTAGGGCACCCCTGAATTTGGCGGTGGAATACCAGGCGGCAATAACTGTTTCTTCTTTCGGTTCTCTGTCTTGGCAAGTGATAAGGAGAAGTCCGAGCCAGGTATCAGTCTTGCGGCCCACCGTAAGATGTTATACTTTTCAACTACTACCACGACCTCGAGTCTGTCATGTGGGTTCACTATCACTATTTCTTAACCCACGTTCTTCCCATTTCCGACGAGGAACTCAAGACCGTCGGAGACAAGTTTCGACGGCTGAAATCTCTCGAAATCGAAGTATTCAATACAGACACGTCAGGAAATGCTTCTCGACAGCGGATAATTTCTGCTTATCAACTACTTGAGCTCCGCGGGAGATTTGCGACTTGCAGTTCCACGGGGGCATCACGGACCTTGCTATGGGATTAGACTGAATGCACGTTTCGCGATGCCTACACTCGTCTCGAAGATGTCAAGCGTGGCATACGTATCGGCGAGAATGGTATGAGGTGGCCCGACGGAGACTTTCAAGACAGCCGTATAATGAATACATCGACCTTCTCAACAAAGGAATTGACATGCTCCCCAAGGTTTTATTGACCAGAGCTGTCACAACCAATTCGATCGACCGACGTATTCACGATGCAAAGTCTAAACCTAAGCCCCCTGCCGTCAGCGCCGCCTGTGCGCTCCACGATCACAACAGCTGAAGATATCCCTAACGCTAGGAAGCGCCGTAGCAGCGCGGACCCCGAGCGGACCCCAAGAAATCACGCACAAACGAAGACACCTCTTGATGAGCTGGATACTTTCGTTGGTCGTTGTCTCCAACTCGCTTCTGCTCATGTATCCGCTCGTGCCACTCGTAATCGCTTTCTCTGTTTCCTCCTGTTAGACTCGTCAAATGTATACCTGAGCCTGATCGTGGTTCTCACTGTGAAGATATTGGTGTGATTGTAATATCATGCAGATGGAGTGAATACAGCAGCGAGCCGGATGTGCGCGGGCCACAGTAGACAGGACAGTATGAACGGCAGAGCAGTTCGGAGCAATCGATACAAGATGGTGACCGAGTCGCGTGTCTAAAGAGTGCGATACACTGGTCGGCGGAGCAAGTCGGGACAGAGGCAGAGTTCGCAATGAAAGCGGCCGGCGACTCTGAGTAGATGAACGATACAGATGAGCGAGTCGAGATGCAGACAGAGGTAGAGGTCGCGAGGCAATGCAGTCGACCGTGCAATAGAAATGGTGCCAGAAGGTTGAAACGACACAAGGTATTCATCGGAGGAATAACGCATTCGAAATGTCAAAGGCGCCCGGCACGTATGCCAGAGCGACGGTGGGCTCCAAATCGACAATGGATGGCTCGAAGAACTTGAACTTGAACCCGTTGAAGACGTCCACCGCGGAATTCGACGGAACTATCGTCGCCTGAGTGCCCGTCGGTGATGCTCCGTGGAGATTGAGGAGCGGTCCAGGTACTCTGTGGCTTCGTACATCGGCATGTATTGAGCGTCGAAGCTTCTGAGCGTAACTGCGGTTGAGGAGAAGGAGGCGCTGAGAGACGTCGAGGCAAATGATGGTGCTGGTGTGTAGGCGTCGAAAGCGAGCTCTTTCTTGATCAAGACGATTGGGCATATCATCCCAGTTCATATCGCGCGTGTAAGGGTGAGTCCAGACCTCGCTATCGCTCATGCGAAGGCAGCATTGGGCGAAACGCACTGTGGAAAAGGGTCAGACTA
>JAGTJP010000334.1:0-21054 GCA_020744175.1 Auriculariales sp. MPI-PUGE-AT-0066
GTCATCATTGAAGGGGACATCTGGGAGTGTCCCTCAGCCGGTGTGTGCCATTAGTTTTCGTCCCTGAACTCTGTGGGCGCAGCAAACCCTCGAGACGCGCCTGACGCGCCTGACGCAGTTCTACCGCGTCGACCGTCGACGACACGGTATTCGTGCCGCCGTCGCTGAGCAATGCAGGGGTTGTCCCCCATCTATTATGGGTCTTTTCTTTTTCGTTCCTGTGTGGAGTAGCTTGCCCCAGCCAGTCGCGACGCGCCTGACGCGGTTGACGCAGTTCAACCGCGTCGGCCGTCGATGGCACGGAAACCATCCGCGCGGACGTCAAGGGGCGACGCAGGGGTGTCCATCATTCATTGTGGGCTTTCCTTTCGTTCTCATGCGCTGTAGCTTGCCCCAGCCTGTCGCGACGCGCCGGACCGCGGTTGACGCAGGTCTACTGCGTCGGCCGTCGATGGCACGGAAACCATCCGCGCGGACGTCAAGGGGCGACGCAGGGTGTCCCTCATTCAATGTGGGGCCTTTTTTTTCGCTCTCATGCGCTGTAGCTTGCCCTAGATGGCCGCGACGCGCCGGACGCGGTTGACGCAGGTCTACTGCGTCGGCCGTCGACGGCACGAAAACCATTTTCGGTATCCCGCGCGGACGTCAACGGACAATGCAGGGGTGTCCCTCATTCAATGTGGGGTTTTCTTTTTCGTTCTCATGCGCTGTAGCGTGCCCCAGACTGCCGCGACGCACCTGACAAATTGGACACCATTTCAGTGCGTCAGTGTTGGCGGCACGACGCTCCGTTCTCGAAAACCATGTAGCAATTTGAGCAGCCTTCAGGTGAGTCACTCAGTCGCACGTGCAATTAGTCCTGGTCCCCAAGCACTGTTCTACCCGTGTCTCGCTCATCACCTCCTCCCCCGCTCCCGTGAAATGAACAATGGCACACCTTTTATGCTTTATTAGTGATGTAGATGTAGTTTGCGAGTTATTTGGCAATAAATTCAGTCATAGGGCTGCCGGAACCTGCTTGTGTGGTTTTGCGCAACCACCTTTTAAACAAATTATATCTGCCTTGGCGAGCTGTCACACTCTTGATGCCGTTCTATGCCAGAGAACACCATAAGCCTTTACAGCACAGCACTAGTTTGTTGCAGATCAAGTGGTGACAATTGTTTCTGCACAAGTGGTAACTTACCCGCCAGGCAGCCGACCAGGCTACCTGCGGTTTTAAAAGCACTCTGACGTACGACAGCATCAATAACATACCATACCTTTGGGAAGATACATTTATGGGTCGGTGGATCACTTTACCTTTTGCATTAGGGTTCTCGAGAGCATGTATTTGTCATGGCTGGTCCATTAAGGAAACAAATAGCGCACTTCTGAGCGACTCACAGCGATAAAATCCGCCTCTCAGGTGGGAAAATAGACCCCCATTGGCAGCTCAAACATGAAAAAGACTGGTGTAAATACATGCAGTGTGGCCCAGTGGATGATGCAAATTGATTGCAAGTGGTGGTTGTGAGGGAACAATAGCACACTTGTCAGCGATCTAACATGATTTGAGTAACATCCCATGGACTATCTGGTCCCAATACATGACAGCTATAGTGCAGCAAGAGATGATGTCAATATATGCAGTGTAGCCTGAGCGGTGGTGCGGGACTGTGCCAATTTCGCTCCCACCGACTTCATGCACATACATTTTCAAAGGAAGTGACGCCATTTGGCTCCTGAAATCGATGGGAAACAATCATATACGTACTTCCGAAAGATATTGAGATGACATTCTGTGCCAGGAAACAACTATAGGTTTGAGGAACGTGCAGAAAACATTGATGAGACTGAATCTTGCTATATGCACTAACTCGGCTCTTAGTCAAATCAGTGATAAATCAGGAAATCAGAGTGCAGGCATGCAATGAATGTGTCTAAGATATGAATATCACACAAGAAAGTGGGAAATATCAATAATTGGGTTCTGATGTGGCGATACTTTGTGAAAGCAAAATTTCTATCAAATCTGACAGCATGCGGGAAATAACGAGAATATGCCGGAGGCTACACTGCATATATTGACATCATCTCTTGCTGCACTATAGCTGTCATGTATTGGGACCAGATAGTCATGGGATGTTACTCAAATCATGTTAGATCGCTGACAAGTGTGCTATTGTTCCCTCACAACCACCACTTGCAATCAATTTGCATCATCCACTGGGCCACACTGCATGTATTTACACCAGTCTTTTTCATGTTTGAGCTGCCAATGGGGGGTCTATTTTCCCACCTGAGAGGCGGATTTTATCGCTGTGAGTCGCTCAGAAGTGCGCTATTTGTTTCCTTAATGGACCAGCCATGACAAATACATGCTCTCGAAACCCTAATGCAAAAGGTTAAAGTGATCCACCGACCCATAAATGTATCTTCCCAAAGGTATGGTATGTTATTGATGCTGTCGTACGTCAGAGTGCTTTTAAAACCGCAGGTAGCCTGGTCGGCTGCCTGGCGGGTAAGTTACCACTTGTGCAGAAACAATTGTCACCACTTGATCTGCAACAAACTAGTGCTGTGCTGTAAAGGCTTATGGTGTTCTCTGGCATAGAACGGCATCAAGAGTGTGACAGCTCGCCAAGGCAGATATAATTTGTTTAAAAGGTGGTTGCGCAAAACCACACAAGCAGGTTCCGGCAGCCCTATGACTGAATTTATTGCCAAATAACTCGCAAACTACATCTACATCACTAATAAAGCATAAAAGGTGTGCCATTGTTCATTTCACGGGAGCGGGGAGGAGGTGATGAGCGAGACACGGGTAGAACAGTGCTTGGGGACCAGGACTAATTGCACGTGCGACTGAGTGACTCACCTGAAGGCTGCTCAAAATTGCTACATGGTTTTCGAGAACGGAGCGTCGTGCCGCCAACACTGACGCACTGAAATGGTGTCCAATTTGTCAGGTGCGTCGCGGCAGTCTGGGGCACGCTACAGCGCATGAGAACGAAAAAGAAAACCCCCACATTGAATGAGGGACACCCCTGCATTGTCCGTTGACGTCCGCGCGGATACCGAAAATGGTTTTCGTGCCGTCGACGGCCGACGCAGTAGACCTGCGTCAACCGCGTCCGGCGCGTCGCGGCCATCTAGGGCAAGCTACAGCGCATGAGAGCGAAAAAAAAGGCCCCACATTGAATGAGGGACACCCTTGCGTCGCCCCTTGACGTCCGCGCGGATGGTTTCCGTGCCATCGACGGCCGACGCAGTAGACCTGCGTCAACCGCGTCCGGCGCGTCGCGACAGGCTGGGGCAAGCTACAGCGCATGAGAACGAAAAGGAAAAGCCCCACAATGAATGATGGACACCCCTGCGTCGCCCCTTGACGTCCGCGCGGATGGTTTCCGTGCCATCGACGGCCGACGCGGTTGAACTGCGTCAACCGCGTCAGGCGCGTCGCGACTGGCTGGGGCAAGCTACTCCACACAGGAACGAAAAAGAAAAGACCCATAATAGATGGGGGACACCCCTGCATTGCTCAGCGACGGCGGCACGAATACCGTGTCGTCGACGGTCGACGCGGTAGAACTGCGTCAGGCGCGTCAGGCGCGTCTCGAGGGTTTGCTGCGCCCCACAGAGTTCAGGGACGAAAACTAATGGCACACACCGGCTGAGGGACACTCCCAGATGTCCCCTTCAATGATGACACAAATTGACTGAACGCAATAACGTGCCGTCGACCGCCGACGCGGTCAAATCGCGTCAACCGCGTCTAGCGTGTCGCGGATGCATCCAGCGATGCAGATCTAGCCATGATGCAAATGACTACCACGGCTAGCTAGAGAATGCATGTGCGCATCCATAGAGCAAGCTTGAGCCAATTTCGAGCAGGAGCGTCGCCGTGCAATGGCGGCTGGAGACGACGAGGACGCAGGGCGAGTATGCTGTAGATGCCTCCGCTGAAGACATAAGCTTTATATTATGGTATAAATAAGACTGCTTCGTGCGGGATCTGTCGGCGACGAGGTTGACGCGAAATCCGCGTCCGGTGCGTAGGCGGCGCGGCAGGGGCGTTGCGGCCGGTCGTGCGGCCTTGCGCGGTCATCGGAGGGTTAGGACAAGGCAGCGGCGGTAGGCGCCGGTGGCGCGAAGGGCTGCTGCATCCCGGACGTGGCGACTAGCGCGTCCGAAGAGGCGCCGGTCCACAGACTAGATACGGCATGGGGACGCTAATAACGACACGAGCGACGCGATAACTGCGTCTAGGACGCACTGCGGCGCGATTCAGGGTGCGTGAGGTCCCTGAGACGCGACGCGGTTCGATTTGGTGTTTAACATGCGTCAAAATGCGTCTCAAATGTGTCGTCCGTACCGGCCCAAGGTGAAGCTCAGACACGTCGATGCTGAGACGGTCGCCATAACGGTCGCCTGTCGCTCGCGGTGGGTCAAGTATCCCATGAGAAGGACCTGTTGAAAGGAAAAATAAAGTGGGAACGCGCTATGGGTTTGACGGGTCTGTTCGCCGGGCCGAAGAGCTGTGCGATTTTGTGGGCTGAGGCGCATCCGTTCTTCTCTCCACAATAGACTTGTGATTTGGAGGACTCGGTGTGCGGCAAAGGGCTTGTAACCGTGTCTGCGATCCAATCAGGAGCGATGGCTCGACAGGGTGTACGCGCGACCGGTAGAGGGCTCTCACGACGCGGAAATGGGAGATGACTGGTCTTGTAGCCATGGTGCACACCGCAGCGACACGGTTCTAGGAAAAACAAACGCCAGCGCCCGAGTCGGTCGAGCAATACCGCGCGCAGCGTGTAGACCCATGGGTCCTCAATAAGTGCGTTGGAGGCGCGTCCGAGGTGTCCGGCAGTGCGCTACATTGAGACCGAGAGACAATGTGTTCGGCTGTCAGCTACGTGAGGGATGTGCCATGTCGACGGTGAAGAAGGAAGAGGGTGAGAATGGGGCGTAACGGAGTATGCCGTGTACGCGCTATCTTTCCCCGCTTGCGCGATGTCTGCAGGTGAGTAATCAGCTGCACGACCCCCAATTGTGTGACCCAAAACTCAGGCTCGTGTTTCAGTCAGGTAAACAGTCATCAGGAGGGCATGTAGACGGTAGCGCAATTGCGCAGAATAGATCTCAAACCATAGTAGCGACTCTCCCCGGCGATCGTGAGCAGGCCGACTCACGCAACACTGATATACCGTTCCATAGCGAGGCGTTTCATACCAGCCACCGCCATTATAATCTCAGATGCCCAGTCTCACCACGGCGGTGGCCACGCATTCTATTCATCAGAGCAGTATCACTTCTATCATCTCTCAAACAAGCACTTGAACGGCAATACGAACGTGAAAATGGTGGGGCTTCGTTTCGTCTGGAAGTGGTGTGCCAGAAATGCAGCGTTTGACAACGGCCGGTTGGACGACGAACCCCCATTGCTCGACGATTTGCGATAATGCGCATGTGCATGCAGCTGGCACGACATGGTCAAATGGCCCCAGATAAAGTTGGTGCGTATCAATTTCACGCCTGGGTCAGTTGGTGTGCGGATAGTAACAGATGGATCCCTTTAGGTTGGCTTTAGTGCTATCATGATCGCCCGTCGCGTATCTTCCACATCGCTTACCTTGCCGTCCTGAGAGTCGGGCATGATGCCGAAATCCTCGACGACGTACTTCTCGTTCGAGTCCTTCCACTGCGCCTCCTTCTTGCACGCTTTGGCCATGTCGCGCAGCATACCCTCGCCGAAGATCATGCGGACCAGCGCCGGATGCGCCGCCGCCTTGCGCAAGCCCATTAGCACGTTGTTGCTCAGATCGCCCCCACCGGCGTGCCCAACGCAGACGCCGTCGCACTTGCGGCTGTCGATGCGGCAGCGGTCTTCTCAGCAACGGCTTGACGCTCAAGTGTGATTTTGCTGGACCGGTGGACCTCCTTGTAGTGCGCGGCCGGAGAGTCTCGGTCATTTTGCATCACACAATGCGCTCCGTCTTGCTTGGGAGATCCTTGAGCATCTGCACGTGAACGTCAGTGGATGTATATGCCACGCCATGAAGCGATACTGACCTGGTCCTTCCTTCTTCTTGGCGTGAATAGCTGCATCATGATCTTCTCGCGCGTTGTCCTGTGCATATTGGTTGCATCGTTCTTGACCTTGAAGATGGCATACCGGCTCAAACTGGTCGGACGGAATGAAGCACGTGAGGGACTGGTCAAGCAGTAGCAGTAGACTAGATAGAGTGTTGCATACAATGAACTCTTGCAAATTGTTCTGCAACGGGGTGCCTGTGAGAAGCAATCGCCAGTTTGAATCGATTCTGAGCAGGTTCTGATACCGCTGGCTGTGGCAGTTCTTGAGAACTTGACCTTCGTCAAAGACAGTTGTCTAGAACAAGATGATATAAGCAAATGCAACAAGACCAGCAGGCCGTTCAGACACACCTCCCGGTCAAATTGCCAACAGCACTTGCGCGACTCTGCGCGAGGTTGTACGTCGTCACGAGAACCTCCCACCCGGAAGACTTACTCCTTCCGCGACCGCCGCTATCGTCAACGAGAAGCGTCGCACAAGTCATGTCAGCTCTTCTGGCCGCCGTTTTACGTTTGGACCTGCAGGTTGGCAATCGGCATGGGTCACTGCGACTGACTAGGAGCATAAGACGCACCTTGATGTCGGGACAGAAACTATCGAACTTGCGGACGCAGATTTCGAGCGTGGACCAAGGAACAGCGTCGAGATGTGGGCCCCGCGGACGTGCAGCGCCTGCGCATACACATGAACGTCTGGCCCGAAGTCGTCGTCGTCGTCCGAGTTGACCACGCGATCGACCGATACTACGCGACTCGCGTAGTGCAGCGTGCGGGTCATCGTAATCTGCGACGATTGTGCTGGGCTGGTGCACAGAATGTTGGGCTGCGCGCAACGGATATGTTGCAGGTCAAAGGATACTCCAGCCAGTTGCCCGAGAGTGAAGGAGGCAGAGTGCAACGGATTTGGCCGTGCACGCGCTTTCTTTCCCCGCCAGCGCAACGTCGTTTCGGCCATCGCAATCAGTACTCAGCCAGGCCACGAAATCTTGCACAAACCGCCTTCGCGTTTCTATCAGGCGACTAGTTCACGCGCGGGCATGTGAACGGCAGCGCGAATGCACAGGGCACATATCAATTCGAGGAACTCGCCCCCGAACTCACTCAGGGACGACACCGGCACGCCGCTCCAGAGTATGCAGGTTGTTCTCTCTTGAGTAGCTCACAGGACACTTGTACAGCCGCTTTGCGCTGCTCATTACATTTGCACAAGTAGAATCAATACACGTGACTATACAGTATTTGTCAGACACTTTCTGGAGCTGTAACAGGCCCACGACGATGTGGCCATGCTCGTGCTCACAAGATATCAAGTGAATGGCAAACGGTAGCCTCGAGCATCTGGTGTCTCTAATTCTGCGAACAAGTGCGACGATGCTGATTACACAGGCACAGAAGTAGTTTGCGGCCGTAGACAGTCGGTGTCATGGCAAGTTTCGGAGATTTTGAATCAGCGAGTTGCATTTGGCGGCGTCGGCCTGCCATCCCAATGCCTCGTAGATGTCCCGCGCGCTCTCAAAGCTCGCCAGAGCCTCCCGCGTCCTGTCTTGGTCGCGATACAATCGACCAAAGCTCCGATGGCAGTTTGCGACAGCCGATCCGGATCCTAATCTAGTGAGCGCTTCTAGAGCAGCGGTCAGCAGCGTCTCCGCTGAATCGTAGTCTCCCTGGCGTCGCCGGACCTCGCCAAGCATTCGAGTGCACTGCATTGCGCCGTCCTGCTCGCCAAGTGCCTCAAACTCGGAAAGGGCAGATTGGAAGTCGGATTCTGCTGCGGAGAGGTTGCTCTGACCGAATTGAATCTGTCCGATGCTGCGATTGCATTGTGCAGCGTAGAGCCGCTCGCCGTGCCGCTTCAAGGTGTCTCGTGCCGAGGTGAGATGATCTATGGCCTGATCGTACTCGCTCGCTGACGACAGATGTCGCCTAGCTGCTGCGTGCATCGCGCGGCATCGGATTCATAGCCTAGTTCGATAAAAATATCTCGCCCAGCACGCAGTTCCGCTTCGGCGGCGTCGTACAAATCTTGCATCGCAGGCAGTCTCCAAGAATAGACCGACACTCGGCTCTTGGAACCTGTTCCCAAGTTCGGCAAACAGTATGCGAGCGGCCTGCAAGTTGTCCGTCGCGTGGGAGTATTCGTCTCTTCTCGAACGAGTGCGGCCCAAGCCCTTCAAACATTCCGCCCGCCAGGCAGTCTGAGTGGTAAGGCGCAAGAGGAGTGCCTCCCGTAGGGTGGGTGACGGCATTGTCCAATAGGCGTACTCGGAGACGGCGTGCACCGCATCAAAGAGCTTCTTGGAAGGCTCTTCGGAGTTGATGAGGTGCATGAGGAATGACGTGAGATTGCCAGATTCCGGTGCAAACTGTGCAGATCGAAGAGTGAAGTCATCCGCAGGTTCCTGAGGCGCAGATGCTGCGATGTCGAAATAGATCTGTTGCAGAGAAACAAAATGGGTGTCCGTCATAGGGTGGTTCTCGAGCACAAAGTAGCGAATTGGGCTGAGCATCTTGAGCTCGCCGTCGGCTCCGACGGTGACCAGAGCAAATTCAACTAGCATGTCTTTTGCCGCATCTATGTTTCCAAAGTTTTCATCCAGCTGTTCGAAAACCGGACGCATCAGGCCGTCGGGTAAATGAGCGCACACAGCGAGCAGTTGCATTGCTTCTAAACCGTGGCTCATTCCCTTCAACAGATCAAGCGAGACTGTAATCGACACGTCGACACTGCGGAGCCGATGCTCGCCTTGGGTGCAAAGGAGCTTTGTTCGACTCTTTTTCCACCGTCGAAGAAGATCCGATGGTGAGTTCTTCCGTACCGCAAGCTTGGCAAGCAGTGTTACAGCGAGTGGAACACAATCTAACTCGATCAGCAAGGTGTCCAATACTGCCTGTTCTGTAAGTTCCACAGGTTAGCTTCGCTGATCTGAACGAAAGTGTCGCGTGCGGCATCCAGTGAAAGCTGTGCAAGCTCGGCGGACTGTGTGTTCGACCATTGCACCCCATCGGGCGGAACCGCACCGCGCGAGGTTATGAGCAGTGTCAGAGAAGATACCTCAGCTAGACGGGAAAGAAACTGCTCGGTGTCGACGCATGCCGATGCGTTATTTGAAAACCAGAGAGTCTCGAGGTTGTCCACGACCAGTAGACGCACGAGGAAGTGATTGAAGATAGCCAATTGCACTGGAAAGAGGGTCCGATGATGCGTCCAACCCGAGATGGTTCGCTAGGTGAGTAGACGCGGCGTCGATATCGATCATTCCCTCCACAGAAATGAAGAATCGATGGTCTCCAACGACTTCGATCACGCGGCTGTCGTAAAGAACGGCCAGTGCGAGCGATGTCTTGCCAATACCACCCGGGCCCATGATAGCAATGCGCGTGGCAACGAGCATGCAGATGAGAGCTACAATCTCGTTCAGCCGGTCGTCACGACCGTTGAAAAAGATCGGTCTTGCAGGAAGTTTCGCTCGCGCCGGACTGTAAGAAGGCCATCAGAACAAATATCTAAGCTCACTGGTGCGGACGTACATTTGCGATAACGGCTTGGTGCTCGGACCAGCGACGGCTGCGTGGATTTCGGTCACCATGACCTGGTCGCGTCGACCGTGACGGCGACGGCCTTGACTTCTGTGCGCGTCTCCACCACGGCTGTGAGTGTTTGACCTGCGGTGCTTTGAATCGCAGCGACACCACGCGCAATTGTCTCAGCCGTGTACGCAGTATGCACAGTGAAGCGGGCCTTTCACGCGTCAGCGCTCGTCATGCAAGGCTGAACAGCTGATTCACCTGAAGTCCCTCGAGAGCGTCTTGCATCTTGTTAGCCTCTCCAGATGTGACTTTCTCGAAGTAGTCGGCAAAGACGAAGGCTTTGACAGACAAAGCGCTCTCAATCATGCGGAGGCGGATGATAATACGCTGGACATCGCTGCAAGTGGTCAGCTGAGCTCGCCCCGCCGGCTGCTGGTGACTGAACGAACGCGAAAAAGACCTCGATGTAGGTGTTATCTCTGTGTTGCTATCAGTGTGACCTTGAGCCACACTGAGCAGAAACGCGATCCGTTGCGCAATTTTATCGGTCAGCTCCTCCACCTTCTGCGGCTGACCTTTGGCAAGCTGAAAGTGACGATATTGAGCATCCGCGCAAGTAACTGCATCAAGATATTGAAGTAACCTACCTCGATGGCGTTTGTGAACTGGAGCAGAGTCTGCGGAATTGCTTTCCATGGCCACGGCGCACCGTCAGTCATGTTTGCCAATCCCTGCAGAAGAAACTTGAACCCTTCGTTAGCTGCTCTTTTGGTTGATAGAATATGTCTGAGTCGATGAGCACGTGAGACGAACTTCAAAGCCAAATGTAACCCACAGATCCTAAGAAGTGCGTCAGATATGAGGTATTTTTCGTCCAATCAATCCAACTCACATAGGTTGGTCGTGCCTCAGTGAGCCCCAGACGACGGGCCGGGTCGAGGACAAGCTGCGCGACACCAGTCGTCGGGTCGATCTAACAGAATCTCAGCCTGACATTCGGTCCTCGTTGCACAAGTATACCTCGAGCATCTTCTCCAACACACTCATCGACTGCAAATACATCACAAGTGAGGAATCTGGGTCCAGTCGCTGCCGGATGCTTTTCAAGGTCGAGCTTGCTGCTCGCCCGGGATTTCCTTTGCGCACTCGTCAACTGATCCTGTGCGATAATTGTCAACTGCAATCGAAGATCAACTATCCCCGGAACGCACTCTCGAGTCACTGTGATGTGTGACCTTGACAAAACATGAAGATCACCAGATCGCTGCTGGTGCTGGCATGCGGCTACGATGGCCGAAGAAAGACGCTTGCTGGTCGCAACAACCCACTCGCATCCGACTTTGTCGTCGAGCTGACTGTCTTTTTCTGCGCAAGACTCTGCGCATAACGGGTATCAGCTCTAGTTCTGCTTCTCTATAATCTTAACCAACCGTCACTGCGGCTTCTAGCCACAATTGATTGCTGGAGCTGGAGAGCCGGAGCGGGAAGTGAGATATTCGACACGACAGGTGATGCTGCGAGCGCTGCTTGAGGAACGGGCGTCGTCGACATGGTGGAAAGAGTACAAGGAGTGTTGCACCCTGCAGTCCTGCGGCAATGCAGTGCTACTTCTCCGAGTGAATTGTCAACAATACCCTGAATACTGTGCTCATTGCACTGGTCAATGCCACAAATTTCGTGGTCCAGTTTGATCGTGTACTAGAGCCCAAACCTTTGTGTCTGTGCATGACGTCTCGGAGGTCCGCCACATCAGAGTTTATACCCAGAGTACAACCCGTGGGAAACTCGTTGGGTGCGTAGAATAGATACGCGTAGACATGCTTGAGAGCAACGGCTTGTGAGAATATAGCATTTTCATTGTCAAGGACGAGGGTATGACAGGTGGGAGCAGGAAAAGTACAGTACTGTAAGCAGCTTGAGGATGATCCGGATGTAGGCGGACGGTGGGCTATTCATCGAGCTGGGCTTGTTCTCGTTTCTGAGCGGGATGCTGGCGTGGACAGAGGGCTCGTCCGAGTCGACCTTGATATCCAGGAGATCCGTCTTTTGCTCGTCTTCTAGCACAAGCTAGCGCTTGATCGAGTCCACGAGGCTCGCCTTGATTTGCTTCTCGGCGACGCTCTCGACCTGCGGTGCATTTTCCGCCTTCCTCGTCACCATTCCCCGTGGTTGCGCCTGCGACCGTCCAGAGCGCTTGCCGGCAACAGTCTGGTTGAGAGCAAGCTTGTCTCACTCAGCGCATGAGGTCCTCTACAAGTATCGTCAGCATGAAAAACCTGAAGACCACAAGCAAATCGGATGCTGACCTCCATCGTTCCCTTCGAAATAAGCTTAGTCACCTTCTGGCTATTCGGTACGCTGGTCGGCGGCCCGCTTGTCGTTGTGCGGGTTAAAGTCCTAGCTGTGCAAGATGTATGCGGGCCCACGTTCTCAGGTGGGCAAGGCAGGAGATGACCTGTATGGTCTTGACGAGACCTGCGTGCAAAGCATAAGTGCATGGCAAAAAACAGACAGCAAGCCAACTCACCCATCTTGTTTGCTTGCAACGATGCACGACAGCTCGTGCGAGAATAGCAAATTGAGCCAGTTGAGACTGAGAATCTGATAGTCCCGGAGCTGGTACTTGTTAGTCACACATGACACGAATCTCAGTACCAACGTTGGTCAGCTGCTTGCTCCCCGTAATGCTGTTTGGCGTCCCCGCACGTCCGGCCAGAAGTCGTCGTCGTCGTCGTCCGAGTTGACCACGCGATCGACCGATAATGCTCGCGTAGTGAAGCGTGCGGCCATCGTAATTGCGACGATTGTGCTGGGCTCGTGCACAGAATGTTGGGCTGCGCGCAACGGATATGTCGCAGGTCAAAGGGCACTACAGTCAGTTACGCAATGGTGAAGGAGGCAGAGCGCAACGGATTTGGCCGTGCACGCGCTTTCTTTCTCCGCCAGCGAACGTCGTTTCGGCCATCGCAATCAGTACTAAGCCAGGCCACGAAATCTTGCACAAACCGCAAAATACCTTCGCGTTTCTATCAGGCGACCAGTTACGGGGCATGTGGACGCCAGCGCAAACGCACAGGGCACATATCAAATCGAGGAACTCGCCCCCGAACTCACTCAGGGACGACACCGGACGCGCTCCAGAGTATGCAGGTTGTTCGCATGTCCCACCGACACTTCTCTCTTGAGTACCTCCAGCACACTTGTACAGCCGCTTGCGCTGCTCATTAAATTCGCCCAAATAAAACAAATACGCATGACAGTATTTGTTAGACACTTTCTGGAGCTGTGGCAGGTCCAGGAGACACGGCGACGATGTGGCCATGTTTGTGCTTACAAGATATCAAGTGAATGGCAAGCAGTAGCCTCGAGCGTCTGGTGTCTCTAATTCTGCGGACAAGTGCGACGATGCTGTACACAGGCACGAAGTAGTTTACGGCCGCAGACTGTCGGTATAAACTTCAAGTCATGGCAAGTTTCGGAGATTTTGAATCAGCGAGTTGCAAACGGCGACGTAGGCCTGCCTTCCCAACGCCTCGTAGATGTCCCGCGCGCTCTCAAAGCTCGCCAGAGCCTCCCGCGTCCTGTCTTGGTCGCGATACAATTGACCAAAGCTCAGATGGCAGTGTGCAAGGTCCAATCGGGATCTTAGTCTAGTGAACGCTTCCAGAGCAGCGGTCAGCAACGACTCCGCTGAATCATAGTTTCCCTGACGTTGCCGGACATCGCCAAGCAGTCGAGTGCACTGCGTTGCGCCGACCTGCTCGCCAAGTGCCTCAAACTCGGAAAGGGCAGATTGGAAGTCAGATTCTGCTGCGAAAAGATTGCCCTGATCGAGTTGAATCTCTCCGACGCTTTGGGTGCATTGTGCTGCGTAGATCCGCTCGCTGTGCCGCTTGAAGGTGTCTCGTGCCGAGGTGAGATGATCTATGGCCTGATCGTACTCGCCTCGCAGACGACAGATCTCGCCTAACCGCTGCACGCATCGTGCGGCATTGTATTCATAGCCCAGTTCGAAAAATATCTCGCGCAGCACGCTGTTCCACTTCGGCGGCGTCGAACAAATCTTGCATCCGCAGGCAGTCTCCAAGAATAGACCGACACTCGGCCTCTTGATACCTGTTGCCAAGTTCGGCATACAGCATGCGAGCGGCCTGCAAGTTGTCTGTTGCGTGGGAGTATTCGTCTCTCGACAAACGAGTGCGGCCCAATCCCTGCAAACATTCCGCCCGCCAGGCAGACTGAGTGGTAAGGCGCAAGAGGAGTGCCTCCCGTAGGGTGGGTGATGGCATTGTCCAATATGCGTACTCGGAGACGGCGTGCACCGCATCGAAGAGCTTCTTGGAAGGCTCTTCGGAGTTGATCAGGTGCATGAGGAATGACGTGAGATTGCCAGATTCCGGTGCAAACTGTGCAGATCGAAGAGTGAAGTCATCCGCAGGTCTCTGAGGCGCAGATGCAGCGATGTCGAAATAGATCTGTTGCAGAGAAACAAAATGGGTGTCCGTCATAGGGTGGTTCTCGACCACAAAGTAGCGAATTGGGCTGAGCATCTTGAGCTCGCCGTCGCTCCGACGGTGACCAGAGCAAATTCAACTAGCAAGTCTCTCGCCCCGTCCACATCGCTAAAATGTTCCGCCAACTTCCCATAAACTGGCCGTCGCATACCTTCGGGCAAGTGAGCGCATATAGCCAGCAACTGCAGCGCTTCCACGCCATGTGTCAGGGCTGCAACAGATCCAGTGATACCCTGATGGAAACATCGACATTGAACGTCCGATGTTTAGCCTGGCTGCTGAGGAGCTTAGTTCGACTCTTGCGCCACCTTCGAAGAAGATCGGATGGTGAGTTTTGAAGTAGAGCCAGCGTCGATAGGAGTGTCACGGCGAGTGGAAAACAGTCTACCTCACCCAGAAGGATGTCCAAGGCTACCCTCTCGGCAACGTCTGAAGGAGCTTTCGCAATCTGGATAAAAGTATCGCGGGCGCGTCTAGCGAGAGAGTGGCAAGCTTGGCGAACTCTGCATTCGACCACTGTACACCGCTAGGTGGAACTGTGCCACGCGAGGTCACAAGCAAGGTGACAGATGGCACCTCTGCAAGCCGAGAAAGAAAGTTTTCAGTGTCTGCACGCGCAGATGGAGTGTTGGAAAACCACAAAGTCTCAAGGTTGTCCACAACGAGCAGCGACGAGGAAGCGATTGAAGATAGCTAATGGAACTGGAAAGAGGGTCCGATGATCCGTCCAATCGAGATGGTTCGCTAGGTGAGTAGACGGGCGTCGATATCGATCATGCCCTCTACAGAGATGAAGAACCGATGGTCTCCTACGACTTCGATTACACGGCTGTCGTGGAGAACTGCCAGTGCGAGCGATGTTTTACCAACACCACCCGGTCCCATTACAGCGATGCCCGCGGCAACGAGCTTGCAGATGATGCCAACAATCTCGTTGAGCTGGTCATCACGACCTTTGAAAACGATCGGTCTTGCGGGAAGCTTCGCTCGCGCCGGACTGTAAGAGGCCATCAGAACAAATGTCTAAGCTCACTAGTGCGGACGTACATTTGCGATAACGGCTTGGTGCTCGGACCAGCGACGGCTGCGTGGATTTCGGTGACCATACGCCTACGGCTTTGACTTCTGTGCGCGTCTCCACCACGGCTGCGAGTGTTTGACCTGCGGTGCTTGAATCGCAGCGACACACGCGCAATTGTCTCAGCCGTGTACGCTGTATGCACAGTGAAGCGGGTCTTCATGTGTCAGTGCTCGTCATGCAAGGCTGAACAGGTGATTCACCTGAAGTCCCTCGAGAGCGTCTTGCATCTTGTTGGACTCTCCAGATATGACTTTCTCGAAGTAGTCGGCGAAGACGAAGGCTTTGACAGACGGCGCTCTCAATCATGCGGGGCGGATAATAATACGCTGGACATCGCTGCAAGCGGTCAGTTGAGCTCGCCCCGTCCGCTGCTGGTGACTGGACGAACGCGAAAAAGACCTCGATGTAGGTGTTATCTCTGTGTTGCTATCAGCGTGACCTTGAGCCAGCTGAGCAGAAACGCGATCCGTTGCGCAATTTTATCAGTCAGCTCCTCCACCTTCTGCGGCTGACCTTTGGCAAGCTGAAAGTGACGATATTGAGCATCCGCGCAAGTAATGCATAGAATGATTGAAGTAACCCACCTCGATGGCGTTTGTGAACTGGAGCAGAGTCTGCGGAATGCTTTCCATGGCCACGGCGCACCGTCAGTCATGTTGGCCAATCCCTGCACAAGAAACTTGAACCCTTCGTTAGCTGCTCTTTTGGTGATAGAATTGTCTGAGTCGATGAGCACGTGAGACGAACTTCAAAGCCAAATGGAACCCACAGATCCTGAGAAGTGCGTCAGATATGAGGTATTTTTCGTCCAATCAATCCAACTCACATAGGTTGGTCGTGCCTCAGTGAGCCCCAGACGGGCCGGGTCGAGGACAAGCTGCGCGACACCAGTCGTCGGGTCGATCTAACAGAATTTCAGCCTGACATTCGGTCCTCGTTCCACAAGTATACCTCGAGCATCTTCTCCAACACACTCATCGACTGCAAATACATCACAAGTGAGGAATCTGGGTCCAGTCGCTGCCGGAGGCGTTGGAAGGTTGAGCTTACTGCTCGCCCGTGGATTTCCTTTGCGCAGTCGTCAATGATCCTGTGCGATGATTGTCAACTGCGATCGAACATCAACTGTCCCTGGAACACACTCTCTAGTCACTGTGATGTGTGACCTTGACAAACATCAAGATCACCAGATCGCTGCTGGTGCTGGCTGGTGCATTGCACCGTCACCATAGGTTCAATGGCATTGTTCTTCGTCATGCAGATGTCAGTTTGATCCAATGTAACCTGACACACGCTGACTCTGTACAGGGTGCTCCAATTCAAGCAGGCTATCGGAAACCACTTCAGCATGCACTACAGTGGTATGATGTGTGCCTTTTGGCCATCGACTGTAGTATTTCAACAAAGCTCTTGGCCGCGATAATACCCTTGGTATCTCAGATATCAATCCTGCTCATGCATTTGTACCAGCATTGGCAGAACTGGACACACAAATTTCTGCCAGCCTTCATCACTCTGACCCCCCATCTGCTCACTGGATTCAAGCCTTGGAGGCTCGCGGATGCTCATCAAGCCAGCCGACAACGGTGGATCAAGCATTGGTCGAGCGTTGTCCTTCATGCTTCAATACCAATCACTTTGAACCCGATTTTGCGAGGTGTGAATGTCCCGTTCGTCACGCACAAAGAACTCTGCTCACCGCATGATGACAGGGGTGGCGACGTTCATATCGCTGTCGATGGGAACTTCAACCAGAAGCACTGCGAGTCGGCGGGCGACTGCCCTGCAATCAGTGCTCGCAGTTTCAATTTTGTTCCACGTTGGTGGACAGATGCAGTCGATGCTGCACTGGAGGCTGCCGGTAGAAAGCCCACTCCTTACACTGGAACCGTGCCCGAGGCAACGGTGGTGGCTTGTGAGAACTCACAAGGCTGGACGCGGGGATCAGAAGGCAGCGGGTGCTGAGCATGACGATAAAGGCCTTATTGCTTTGGTTTGCAGGCACAACATTCCGCTTCTGCTTTGTAACGTTGACACCCCTGGCGAGCGTCAGAAGTATGCTGTTGGTCTCATTCTTTGGCTACTTTTACGGGTTCCCAGCGCCATGAAAATCGTTGTGCTATACGATATTGCATGTGTGACTGCGCGTACACTCAATACCGTATGTCGTAACTTGGTTCACTTTCATATAATGACACCTTCTTCAGCGCAATATCCTTATGCCAGGTATGCTCGAGCAACTCAACTTTGCAACCGCAGCCATGCATGCATATGCACATCAATGGACGTGCCAGGTCGTCTTCAATCCCAGAATGATCACTGGCATGGGATTGACAGATGGAGAAGGTGTTGAACGCTTGTGGTCACTGTTGGTTGACCTCATTGGGATTCTTCGAAAGGTCTCGGTGTGTACTTTCACTTCGTCTGCTACACCTTATATGCTGACATTCACATAGCGTTCTCGCCGCATCGTAATCCTCGAGCGCCAGATTCAGTGGATCGCTGACTGCCTGCGTGAGGAAACTTGGGTGTTGGGTAGACGGCGTGCGGGTGCCGTTGAGGAGAAGCGCACTGCGGCCTCTCGGGATCTTGCTACTTGTGGGTATGATACTAAAACCCTTCGATCCCTGTGGGAAGAACAACGTCAATCCCAACTGTCCATCAGAGAAGTGTACTGTGCCCTTCTACCACTCCCGGACTTGCTGACCACTTTTGATAGCGACGAAACCGCTCTTGAAACAAGACATGAAGACCATCCATGACCTTCAAGAAACAGTTGATGCACTCGATGACAAGATTGACCGCGCTGAGATCAGCCTCACGCGTGGTGCAAGGAATGCCAAGATCAAATGTGGTCTTGTTGAGCTCCGCAACCAACGCGATCAGCTGGTTGAGCGTATTGAATCGCTTTATATGTCCTTAAACATTGCTGATAACTTCCCTCATATCAAGAGCCTGGGAAATGAGTTCGTTCAGCTTCTTGTTCAGACATATAACACCAAGGCACTTCTTCGAGCTCGCGTCGTCGGACGGATATTCGAGTTTCATTTCCTCGATCGTGCTGTGGGTGGCTGTGACATTCCTTTAGGTATATCACACCACCGTACATCGATTTCTTCTCACATTATCTGTTAGGCTACAAGCAGAATCAACAACGTCGGCAACAGCTAAAGCGTGGAACTCCAGTGATTGAACGCTTGCGCGATCGTTACAACGGCCTGGTGGAGCAATTACATGACATCGCAAAGAAGAAGAAGATCGATTTTCCGCTGCCAGTATCGCTTCCACCAAACATTCTCAGCTTGCGCGATGACCCCGCTCTCATGGAGGATGTCTGGCTTGGTGCAAGTGAGAACAACACTCCACTTTGGCTCACTGACCCAAAGCACGGATCGGCATCCGTGCTATGCAATTGTTGGACCGTTGTGATGAGGAGTCTGCACGGCTCAACAGAGAGCTGGCTCAGCTGCTGATTGGCTAGCTCACCACTGGGAGAGGGTCCAGCTGGCAAAAGAAGATGATTCTCGTGAGTTCGCAAACTGCAGTTGTTGTGCACGTTCTTACACCACCTTCCCCAGATGGACGATATGCCCCTTGGCTCCGCGATGAAACTCTGCAGCTTGAGGATCTCGCGTTTGGTTGTGGCATTAAGAACTTTGGCAGATGGGCACAGTCGAGGTTGGGTGGGCCGGATCGCCCTTCTGTACACTCGTCGCCCACATTTTTGGACATCTCTCAGCCAGGAACGTCGAACTCAAGAGTGTTTGGTGATGTTGAGGAAGACGAATCGGATAGAGGGAGCGATTGTGATGACCTCGAAGGCCAGCGGGATGTTGCAGATGACCTTGCTACTTTCTTGTCACAACTGTCGCACTAGGTTGCCAATTGTATTTCAAGTCCCCCACTTTACTTGTCTTCACAACAGAATTGCAAATGTAACTAAAACGGTAATCCATCATTATTGCCCAACATGATAGCTATATGCTCGAAGGGGCCGATAGATTTTTGCAGGACGCGACATACAGCGACTCCTCTGTCGACTGCGTCAGCGTTTGAGGTGGGGAAAAATAGCATAGACTGTATGGCGGCGGTCATGGGAGCCGGGTGCCAGAGGTGTGCAGGCTGCTGGGTCGGGTGAGGTGTGCTTATCATAGGACGCGGCGAGATGCGACTGTTGCGTCAGCTGCGTCGGGGCGATTTTAGCGCCTGCACAGAGGGTTCAAGACGAAGGAGACATACATAAAAATGTGGGGCTGATAAAACATGACTGCCGGGCGTGCGTAAGTTGCTCGCTCGGGATCCCGTGCGCTTCTCGCAGGACGCGAGGTGACGCAAACGGCCGCGTCAAATGCGTCAGTGTAGTCTGGCGTGTTCAAAAGCATTTGAGGCTAGGGAAAACAGCATAGACTGTATGGCCGCAGTCATGGGAGCCGAGTGTCAGAGGCGTGCAGGTTGCAGAATCGGAATACAGGGTGCTTATTGTGGGACGCGGCGAGGATGCGACTGTTGCGTCAGCTGCGTCGGGGCGATTTAGCGCGTGCACAGAGGGTTCAAGACAGACAACACACACATACAAGGAATGATGGGGTTGATAAAACATGACTGCCGGGCGTGCGTAAGTTGCTCGCTCGGGATCCCGTGCGCTTCTCGCAAGACGCGGCGTGACGCGAAGGCCGCGTCAAATGCGTCGGTGCAATCTGGCGCGTTCGAAAGTGTTTGAGTCGAAAGGAACCCGCGCAGCGAATGAAGGGGGTCATAAGAGCCGGGTGCCAGCAGGCATGGAGGTTGCTGGGTCGGGGTGTGTGTGCTATCGTAGGACGCGGCGAGATGCGACTGTTGCGTCAGCTGCGTCGCGGCAGTTTAGCACGTACACGGAGAGTTCAAGACAAAGAATACATGCATGCAACAGATGGTGGGGCTGATAACATGACTGCCGGGCGTGCGTAAGTTGCTCGCCGGGATCCCATGCGCTTCTCGCAAGACGCGAGGTGAGCGAAGGTCGCGTCAAACGCGTCAATGTAGTCTGGCGCGTTCGAAAGGTTTGCGCGGGGAAAACCCACATAGAAGGTATGGCGGGGTCACGGCAACCGTGTGCCGGAGGCGTGGGGCTGATGGGTCGGAGTGTGGTGTGCTTATCGTTGGACGCGGCGAGCTGCGACCGTTGCGTCAGCATCGTCGCGGGCAGTTTAGCACGTAACGGGTTCAAGACAAGAGATACATGCATGCAACAGATGGTGGGGCTGATACAACATGAACTGCCGGGCGTGCGCGTTGCTGAGTAGGGAAGTCGTGCACTTCCTGCAGGACGCAGCGTGACGCGAAGGTCGCGTCAAACGCGTCGGCGTAGTCTGGCGCGTTCGAAAGCGTTTGAGGCAAGAGAAACCCGCATAGAATGTATGACGGGGTCACGGCGACCGTGTGCCGGAGGCGTGGAGGTTGATGGGTCGGAGTGTGGTGTGCTTATCGTGGGACGCGGCGAGCTGCGACCGTCGCGTCAGCTGCGTCGCGGCAGTTTAGCACGTACACGGAGAGTTCAAGACAAAGAATACGTACATAAAACGAATGGTGAGGCTGATAAAACATGACTGCCGGGCGTGCGTAAGTTGCTCGCTCGGGATGCCATGTGCTTCTCGCAGGACGCAGCGTGACGCGAAGGTCGCGTCAAACGCGTCGGCGTAGTCTGGCGCGTTCGAAAGCGTTTGAGGCAAGAGAAACCCGCATAGAATGTATGACGGGGTCACGGCGACCGTGGTGCCGGAGGCGTGGAGTTGATGGTCGGAGTGTGGTTGCTTATCGTAGGACGCGGCGAGATGCGACCGTCGCGTCAGCTGCGTCGCGGCAGTTTAGCACGTA
>JAGTJP010000335.1:0-20847 GCA_020744175.1 Auriculariales sp. MPI-PUGE-AT-0066
TTACCGAGGCACGCGCTTTCTTTGTCATTTTCACGACGTACGACCCAAAGTGATCAACACACTCTTCGTTATCGAATTTATCCCCTCAGCCCTAATAAACTCACCGGTATCTGACCTGTTGCGTGCATTACATGTCTGCAAGCATATGTGTCCATTCAGAGTCAGCACTCAGTTTTCAAAGCGCGACTAAGCACAAACAGCCGGTTAGGCATTCTCCTCATGTCGTCTTTCCCCTCGCTCAACACGAAACGCTGGCGATAATCGGGTCGCTGATCGCAGGGCAACTCCATCGCATATCCATTTTACACCCCGCGGTTTCGACAAAGTCCCTCAGATCCAGGGCGAGTCTCCGTTGCGCAAATATCTTGCTATAAGCGTACACAATTTTCTCGTCCTTCTTTGGTCGGAACTACGTCTCGACCGTGCTTACAGCTGATTCGGAATTGGGCTGCGCGGCGCTAAGCGAAGCCGTCGCGCGCCGAAAAGAGTCGCACGCATATCTCGTGCATTTCTGCAACTCTTTGTACGAAAACAGTATTTTTGAAATGGGGCATGTCGGAGCAAGAGACTGGTTTATTTCAAATTAGGAAAATCTGAATTTCAAAATTCAGCGCTGTACCAAGTATCTGCAATAGCTGCAGCCTTGGGTCACATTGAAAGTATGGAAATACCTCTATACACTTACCTGTAGCATGATAAAGAGCCTAGTGCCTTTAAATAAGGCTCAATATGCTCTCCAAAGGCTGCTTCGCAAACCCACATATTTTTATGCCTCACAAGATCAGTCCAGCCCCTTCCAGCTTAATTTAACGCTAGGCTCTTTATCAGCTACAGGTAAGTGTATAGAGGTATTTCCATACTTTCAATGTGACCCAAGGCTGCAGCTATTGCAAGATACTTGGTACAGCGCTGAATTTTGAAATTCAGATTTTCCTAATTTGAAATAAACCAGTCTCTTGCTCCGACATGCCCCATTTCAAAAAACTGTTTTCGTACAAAGAGTTGCAGAAATGCACGAGATATGCGTGCGACTCTTTCGGCGCGCGACGGCTTCGCTTAGCGCCGCGCAGCCCAATTCCGAATCAGTTGTAACAGGCAGTGGTTGTATTCAGTAAGCAGCTCATCAACATTTAGCATTTTTATTTATTTATTTTTGTTACAGCGGGTGTTGAGATCAGGACGAGGACATACCAGATTGGCAAAACGAGAGTATACGGGAAAAGACGCAGCAACAGACTCAGCACTATAACACGGAAGCGATATGCGAAGCTGTGATCAGCGCTCTGCAGCAGAATGACATACAGGATCGTATTCGGTACTCCACGGACACATGTAGTCGCGTGCATCGTCATATCGCTCCACCGAGTCGCCATTCTGCGTGATTCATGGTCAGCATGTTGCGTTTGAACTATTTCCGGTGCAGTGACACGCACTTTCGGATCGTAGTAGCACACTAGATCTTCCGAGTATCGGCAGACGACCTGCAGCGCGCCGTCCATATTACGGTCACCAACGTACTGCAGGCTCTGGCCATCCTGTGCCTTCAGCGGACACGTCGGATAGGGACAGCTCTCCGCGCAGGTCGGGTCGCGGGTGCATTTCGACCGGCAGTTGGAGTCAGACCCTCGATGGCCAGTCCGGTCTAGTTCAAAGGAAGCGCACGGGAGATAAGCATTTTCATACCATGTCGTGCGGCCACCAGCACGAGGTAGAAGCAGGTAATGTGTGGCAAACGGCGGTAAAGGGGTATGCGGCCAGGGGAGAAACACTAAGGGGTCGAAGTCGAAGACCGTCGCAACGGCAGCGAAGCTAGGCGATAAAGAAGAAGGGCATGGTCCGCTCACCTTGCTGTTGTATTCGCACGCTGTGTCCTCTTCGTACGTACACGATGTTCGACCGCTGACCTCTTCCTTGAACTGCAGCGATAATCCGTCGGTCGTGCGCCACGGACATGACGTGTATCCGCAGCGAGCGGGAGCTGGTGCTTCGCGAGCTCCACTGAGTAAGACCTGCTCGTTGGAGATGCCAGGGAGTGAGTGCGAGGTTCTGATGAAACAGGAGGGCGAGTAGGATGACCGCGGTGGCGTCGCGAACGTGCAGATAGTGCTTAAGGAGGCGGAGAGGTACTGCGGTTTGGTAAAGCGAGGAATGTAGTCGCTGCGCCAGAAAGCACGAGAGGGAGAGGAGGGGAAGCACGCACTAGGGAGTGCCGTGTGCTGTTGCGGTGGGGGGTTTGGTGCCGATCTTTGGATCGGCAGCTAAGCGCGCGTGGCCCGCAAACAACCCGACCTTCAAGAGTTAGGTGATCAATGCATGGCCAGAGAGATCTGTCCGGCTGGTCATCATGAACCGGTTCGTGTGCATGGGGAATAGAAAGCTCTCTTGCTGTAACTAAAAAGACCGTGACAGACATGACCCCGATCGATCATAAAGATTGGCATCTACTTGATCTCATATCAGGAATTGCTCCAGTAGTGAGCACACCTATTTTCAGTCAGCATAAAGATTGTTTTGGTGATCCCTCTTGGATCAAGAGGGTAGAGAGCAGCTCAGTCCTGCTGGATGAAAGGTATTTCAGTGAATTTGACGAGTTCGAGTACTCCATCAGCCACGTTTTGGTTATTAAAAATCGCTGAGTGATGAGTTGCTGAAGTTGTCTAATCAGGAATTAACAATCAAACCTGTAACATTTGCGACACCAGCAAAACTGAGCGAGCAAGAAGAAGTTAATTCACCTCGCAGACGTCAAATTGCAAGAGGCAAGCCTTGTCGCAGAGCAGAAAGCTTCAAATTTTCCGATGGCTCAGCGTACGAAGACATTCGCAAAGCCGGTGGTGAAGCCTCGAGCCTATTGCGATGATACTTCTTACGATGACTCGTCCGTATGAAAGTGTACACTCTAAGCGCGACCTGACTGATTTGTACGACGAGCGTTGAATCAACGCCAACGACGGGACTTCCGATATAATGGCTGATCAAGTAATTGCACTTGGTGTGTTGGCCAGCGAAGCTGAGATCACAGCCTGATAAGGCGAGGTTGGAGCGGCGAGAAGCCAGCTGCCCCGCCCCCCAGGGAACGCCTCGTGTTGACGGCAGTTCGGCGTTGTTTTTCCCTTTTGCTCCCAATTATGCCGGCCTCTTTGGAAAGCATATACCGCAATCGGCTCCGAGCGGATGTGGCTGGAGAGGCAATCTGGGAAGCGAACAGAAATGGGGAAGCCGGGTGATATCGGGTATATCCATTACGATGGGTGGTTTCACAAGGTATGGGATAGTCAAATGGTTCCCCGTTTTTCAATATCTCAGCATCGGCGTAATGAAGCTATTCAACATCTTCGATGGCAATGAGATCATTCCTGCGCTACCCGAGTCGATGCGCACACGGATCTGTAGTCAGATTTACACTGAGCCAAAGTCATACGGCGCGACCTTCCGCAACGAAATAGGTGCTGGAGTAGGGCCTCTTGCTCAGTAGGTCTTTACAGTCAACGCAACATCAAGTAATCAAAGTTCAATAGTATCATCGTCGCCAATGTTAAATTCTCAGTGAGGAACCGCTCAGCAGCTTTTCTTCATCCGTGTGGCCCGACGGAGGAGAAATGGTTTGAACTATAGGCCGCCTGACGACATATATGATGGAGCACGAGTCAGAAATCGAGCAGATGTACTCTCCTGACCACGATTTTGACACAATCTGGATCATCGAGGGGACGGTTCACGCTGCAGCTACAGGCATGGAGTCGTTTACTCGAGAGAGCGAAGCGGCATCGGCACACTCGAAATGCATCCCATAGTCGCGAACGGCGCATCGGTTTCGATCCATTACACTACCGAGGACCTGCATGACGTATGCACGTAAATTCGTCGACATATAACTTGGCTGACTGTATTATACAACCCGTAGAGAGTGCGCCGATGCCAACGCTGAAATGCACTGCATTGCCGTGCGGTCAGCGCGGCTCCGAAAAAAGCGATACTTGAAATTGCAGTTGACCAAGCTCCTCGTGTCGGTCACGTCTGCCTTCCGTAGCGCGTTGGGCGGCCTGTTCCGTTCCAGTGCCAGTACTCCCAGCCGCACCGATCGCAGTCTCACAGGAAGATGTGCAAGAGATGAAGCAGGAGAAACTCACGCGGCAGACAGTCTCGAAGGTAAGTTGCCCGTCGGAGCTGAGAACCAGCCCTGCTCGTCACATCCGTCTGTAGATGTTCCCACGGGCTCATCATCGGACCATTCGAAGTCGATATTGCACGCGATACGATAGACATGGTTCTCGACTGCATTCTCGACGACTACCCGGACTTAGACGGCGTTCTAGTGGATTCATTATTCCGATTCGACGAGCGCATGGTGCGACTATAGCCCTCCCTTTAGAGCACAGCTAACTCTACCCCGCTGTTAGATTGGTTCGGAGGCGGCCACTTTCCGCCACGAGGTTCTCATTATCGAGACCCAGAGCACATCAAACGGTCAGCCGACTTGAGTGATTTCGATTACGAGCCTACTAACTAATTTAGGGCGATTTGGGATCGTGAATTTGGACATTATTGACTGCCAAAGCTGCGAAATCAGATGCTACGGCAGAGTGGATCTGATTCGGCATGTCGCTGGCTGCGTGGCGCACCAGCAGCTGCTCCAGAGGCTGGAGCGGGAGTGGGCGCAACGAGCGCGGCGAGCGTGGCAGGCAGCGCGGGCGAGTATACAGGAGCAGGAGCAGGAGAGAGAGCAGCAGCAGTAGCAGGAGGTGTGACAGGAACTCGATCCGGCGCACCAGGTACCGGAGGATGCGCAGGCACCAACTGAGAAGTTGGTGGCGGAGCAGGCATTTGATCTAATGCGCCAGGTGCTAGAGGGGGAGCAGGATTCGGCATTGGAGCAGGCAGCGGAGTCGGCCATGGAGAAGGTGCTGCTACAGGTTGAAGACGGGCAGCTGCAGCCAGAGCAGCTGTTTCAGGCTAGAGCAGCTGCTTCAGCAGCTTGGTGCGCTTCCACCTCTGTTGCTGACCCAGCGACTGAAAAAGCAGCTGGTTCTGCTGGAGCAACTGCTGCGGCAGCGGATGCAGCAGCCAGAGCAGTTGGAGCGAAAGGAGGATGATGCGCTGCGTGGTGCGCATCTGCAGCGACTGCAGCTGCAGTGGCGGCTGGATTACATGAAGCAGCTGCGGCAGCGGAGGGAGTGGCAGAAGCTACAGCCCTGGAAGCAGCGGTGGGAGCTGCAGCAGTTGCAGGACGCGCAGGTACAGGTGCATCGGGCACATCAGCTGCACAGGCAGAAAAGCTAGCGCAGAAAGCGCAAAGACAGGCGCAGTCAGAGGTGCGATGGTACAAAGTGAAGTTGACACCAGAGCAGGAACATACGACCATGGAAAAGCGGTCGTGAAAGCAAACGCCTGGCTCAAAGCGACTGATAAATTGCACATCTCGCCGCTTCGGCACTCAAAGAACTAAAACATCAGTTATGAAATGTATAGGCGTAAAATTCCGGTAAAGTTGCAATGATTGTATGCTTTCAAGAATGACTCCTTGTATATGCCTAATTTTCGAATCTGGGTGAGCCGGGTTCCTTGTGCAGGCGAACAGCGGGTATGAATTGAATGGCCAGTGAAGCTAAGCAGAACGTGACCATTGTACCCGCCGGCATCTTATGCAGCCAGACATCCGTTTGAGGACCCAGTAAGTAGTGTCCCCTAGACGCCAACTGCCGCCGAGCTTAGAACCCTAGGGTTTGAGGTGTACTGGTTGTGAAGAGACGTCCTGCATTAGGAAGGGACAGGCGGAGGCGTGTGTCAGTGTTACACGACGAAGGCGTGTAGAATACTCGATGGAAAATTAAAGGCGAGAGGTTGAGTAGCAGTTATATGAGAATGAGTAGATGAATGGATGTCGTACTTCCCCAAAGGGGGCCAGAGAACTCTTATTGTATCCAGAGATCCAGAGAAGCTCCGCTTCTCACTGTAATTAGTGAGTTTTTTTCATAAGATACGCATTCATTTCATCAGCAGCGAAGAAAGTTGTTGCATTGCGCTGATTCCCATAGAAGCCGGCCTAGGATGGAGTGCGACAACACTGGTACTAAATGTACATCAAAATAACCACGGACCGGACGTATGCGAAGTCTACCTTTCGCTTGGCCCTCGCCCCAGCAACGCGAGCCCCAACCCCAGCTTTGTTATACCTAACTAACTCAGGCCGTGACGTAGATCACCTGGCCGGTAGTTCCGAGGTACGTCATCTGTGCACCAGTGCTGACACCTGTAACGTAGCCGTTGTTTCGCGAGGACGTGCACGGCCAGCTCGGGGGGTTGAACTTGCGCGGATTCCCCAAAATGTCGACTCACGCAAGATGGTGACCTCCTCGAGGGCAAGTTTGGCGTCGCCGAGGGTACTGACACTGTTGACCTTGCGGGTACAGCAGTAGCACCACTGTGGCTGCGAAGGACGTTGCGCTTGTCAAACCTGAGGCGTGAGAGCTGTATGCGCCATATATTTGATGCACAATTACACCTTGGGTCGCAGTGTTGCAGGAAGAGGCGCAAAAGAGATTGACACGCAAATCTCCGACTCCTATGGCGATGGCACTTCAATACTGTGATTCGCCCGCATGAAAGTGTGCACTCTGAGTGCGGTCTGGTTGAACTTAAGCAAAAAGCGTTGAAACAACGCCGACCCCCGGAATTTCAGGACTGACCTGATGAAGCGATTACACTTGGTATGCTTGTCTGATTGCTAAACAACGAGGACAAGATCACAGCCTGATATAGCGAAGTTGGAGCGGCGAGAAGCCCCTGTCCCGCTCTCAGGGAACGCCTCGTGTTGACACGGCAATTCGGCGTTGTCTTTTCCTCTTCCTCCCTATCATGCCAGCCACCGTGGAAACTATATACCGCAATCGGCTTCGAGCGGATGTCGTCGGAGAAGCGATCTGGGAAGCGAACGACGACGGCGAAGTCGGTGATATCGGGTATATGCATTATGATGGACGTTTTCACAAGGTACGGGATAGTCAAAGGCTTCCTCGTTTTCAACATCTCAGCATCGGCGTAATTGAAGCTCTACAACATCTTCGATGGCAATGAGATCATTCCTGCGCTACCCGATACGATGCGCACCAGGATCCGTAGTCAACTTTACAATGACCCGAAGTCATACGGCGCGACCTTCCGCACCGAAATAGGGGCCGGAGTAGGGACATCCGCTCAGTACGTCTTTACAGTAAACGCAGCGTCAAGTACTTATAAGTTCAACAGTATTATCGTCGCCAATGTTCAATTCTCGGTGGGGAACCGTTCAGCAGCTTTTCTCCATCCGCGTAGCCCGACGACGGAGAAGTGGTTCGAAGCTACAGGCCGGCTCTCGACATATCTGATGGATCACGAGTCAAAAATCGAACAGATATACTCTCCTGACCACGACTTTGACACGATTTGGATTATCGAAGCGACGATCCACGCTGCAAGCTACAGGCATGGAGTCGTCTACTCGAGACAGCGAAGTGGCGCCGGCACACTCGAAATGCATCCCATAGTCGCGAACGGTGCATCGGTTTCGATTCATTATACTACCGAGGACCTGCACAGCGTATGCATGCAAATTAATCGTCGTGTAACTTGAACTTAGTTTACTAATTGTGCTTTACAGCCCATAGTCCGAGGCAGAGAGTGCGCCGAGTCCAACGCTGACATGCACTGCATTGCCGTACGGCCAGTGCGACTCGAAAAAGGCGATATTTGAAATTGCAGTCGACCAAGCTCCTCGTGTCGGTCACATCTGCCTTCCGTAGCGCGTTGGGCGGCCTGTTCCGTTCCAGTGCTAGTACTCCCAACCCAAGCACCAACCGCAGCCTTACGCGCAGAGGTGGAGATGGTCGCACAGGTGGAACAGACGATAGCCTCGAAGGCGAGTTGTCCGTCGTAGCTGAGATGCAGTCCTGCTCATAATCTCCGTCTAGATACTTCAATAACTCTGTCATCGGGCCATTCGAAGACGATACTCCGCGCGATGCCATTGACATGGTTCTTGACTGCATCCTTGACGACCATCCCGAGCTAGACGGCGTTCTAGTGGATTCATCGTTCCGATTCGACGAGCGCATGGTGTGTTTATAGCCCTCCCTTTGGAGTACAGCTAACTCTACTCCGCTGTTAGATTGGTTCGGAGGCGGTCAGTTTCCGCCGCGACGTTCTGATTGTCGAGACCCAGAGCACATCAAACGGTCAGCTGACTTGAGTGGTTTCGATTACCTACCTAATGAACTATATCAGGGCGGTTTGGGATAGTGAAGTTGGACATTATTGACTGCCAAAGCTGCGGAATTAGATGCCATGGCAGAATGGGGTTGATACAGCATGTCGCTGGCTGCGTGGGACACCAGCAGCTGCTCCAGAGGATGGGACAGGAGTGGGCGCAACGATTACAGCGAGTAAAGCGGACGCAGCAATCAGATCGGATTGGCACACAGCAGCAGGTGCAGGTGCAGGACGTACATCCGGTACCGGAGGATGCGCAGGAACAGGCCAAGAAGTTGGCGGTGGAGCAGGCACTGGATCTGGTATGCCAGGTACTAGATAGATTGCAGGATCCGGGAATGCAGGAGGCCGCGGAGTCGGCAGTGGAGAAGGTACAGCTGCAGGTGGAACAGGGGCAGCTGCAGCCGCTGCAGCAGAAGCGTCTGCTGAAGCAGCTGCGGAGGCTCCCACCTCAGCCGCTGCCGCAGCAGCTGGAGCAGCAGCTGGAGCAACTGGAGTCAACGTTAGAGCAGCAGCAGCGGCTGGAACTGGAGCGGGAGCAGGAGCGGAAGAATCAGCAGCGGCAGCTGGAGCGAGAGCTGGACGCAGCGCAGCATCAACCGCGGCTTCAGCGGCAGCAGCTACAATGGCAGCTGGCGCATATAAAGCAGCTGCGGCAGAGCGGGAAGTGGCAGCTGCTGCACCCGTTGGACCAAGAGTCGACCGTGCGGCACTTGCAGGACGCGCAGGTGCAGGTGCACCGGGCACATGAGTTTCATCAGGCACAAAAGCAAGCGCAAAAAGCGCAAAAGCGGGCGCAGGGAGAGGTGCGATGGCAGAGTGAGACAGAACCCGGAGCGGGAGCATACGACAATGGAGCAACGGGCGTAGAAATGGACGCTCGGTCCGAAGCGACCGATAAATTGCCAATCCCAGCGCTTCGGTCCTAACTCAAACCACTAACATTAGTCTTGAAATGTGCGGCTACCGAATTCCTGTAAAAATCAATCATTGTATATCTTCGTGAATGTCACATTCGTACGGTATGCAGCAAAACGGCGACCATTCGCAGACTGCCAGCTCGTCGCGTCTGACATCACGCCTGAACCGAGCAGAGGAACGAATGGAGCTTCACGTTCCACGGCGCTTCGACTGGCCAATGGAGCTCAGACGACCCAGACTGCTCACGGACTGCTTATCATCAGCTGGAGATGATGCCAAATTGTTATCTGATATGGTGTGACATGGAAAACCCTAATTTCGGCTGTATCCCGATGAATCCCGACCGGATCCGTGACCACGGAGCCCCGTCCGATGATCACGGACCTCGGGGCCCGGTCTCTTGTTCACAGCACATATCTTTTAGTCATATTTCTTATCAAATGCGTACCTCCTTTCCCTATACGAAGATGCCGAAGGGCCACGCGTACTCACGTAGTCATATACGCTTACCTTTCGGGCCCCGTTCGGGCCCCGTGTATCTCGCATGGTCATATAGTATAGGTCATCTACTAGCTCACATTTTGTATATAAGCCAGACCCTCTGGCCCCCTTTTGTAGGATAGAATTCGACCACTTGTCAGTCTCAACGTTGCTCAACACTATTTTCCCCACACTCTCCTCCTCAGTCCTCTTCGGCGTAGTCACCGCTGGGCAACGCTCGTCCGTTACACTTGGTCGAATTCTTCGTTCCCCCAACACCGCCTACGCCAACCGCGATCGCCGTCGTGCGTCGCGCCTTTGTTCCCTCCACCATTTCCTCCTCAACCTCGCCCGCGCGCTCAACACTGACGCGCGTGTCCTCTACCTCCCCAACAACCTCAGCCTCTGCCGTGTCTGCGCACCTGCAACGCGCATCTCTGACCCCATCCACCTCGCCCTCGTCTCATCCCGCCTCGGCCGACACCGGGGACGACTCTCTTCCTCCTCCCCTCATCTCCGTTCACGACCTCCTTACCACCAACAGCTCGCCCCCCCCTGCTCTCGTCGTCTACACTGCTGATCTTTTCCGTTCCGACTCGCCCGGCGCACCGGACATCTCGCCCATCCAGTTCGCGGAACCACCAACCGCGCGCGAAGTCCTCGACCGCATCGTAGCCCGCGACACTCGCCCTTACCTCTATCCCGAGACCGTCTACGGCGAGACGCCCCCTGGCCTCCAGGAGCAGCGCCTTGAACACCCTTGGTGTTCTGCTCACTTCGCACGCCGTCATTTTCGCCTTGAGTGCGACCAGGCCGTTCGCGACATCATACAGGACAGCCCCGTCATCCACCGCGACTACGACATCGGTGGCCTCGTCGAGCGCGAAATCCACGATGCACCCCTCCCAAGCCTTCACCATCGCCTCCAAGACCTCACACTCGCGCAGCTCTTCTACTGTCGTCGGCCCCTATAACCGCCTCCTCCCGCTCCGCGAATACGACGAGCGCTTCCCGCTCATCGACATCTCGGGCAACGTCGCCGAAGTCAAAGTCAGTCCTCTCGCGCTCTTATATCATTGACCTCGCCACACCTTGCGCACCCCTTCCCCCGCGTCCCCTCCACCATCGTTACCGACCGCGGCGCCCGAACCTTGTTCCTTCCGTCGCCAAGTTCCCTCGCGCAGCGCAACGCCTACCGGCGCCGTTTGGGACATCAGCTCTCCGAGCCCGAGGCCATCGAACGCTCGCAGGAGCTCTACGACGCCGTCCACTCCACTCCGGCCCTCCGCGCTGCTCGTGCCGCCGCTCGCGGATCTCGCGCCACTCGCTCAGGACGCCCTACTGAGGACAGCTTTGTGCGCGTACACATCCTCGACACGCCCGGACCTTCTGGCACCACCGTCACCACTCTCGACCTCCTCAACAACTACGCGCGCTGCGTCGAACCCTTCGACGACGCGCAACCTTTCCTATACCAGTTCCCTTCTCGTACGCCGACTGCTCCTCCCATTTTCGATATTGACTTTGTCTGGGAACTTCACGAACGTCTCGCGCGCATCCCCGTCGCCATTCGCATCGTGTAACTAACAGACACCCCTCCGCTCGCCGCTTCCACCCTACTCGGATCGTTACGGTGTCGCTTCCCACTAACGCGCTGAACTCCTTTCTCGAGGATACGTGCTTGCGCGAATACCCCAGACCCATCAGCGTCCCGGAACCCCTACTTGCGCTTGTTATCTCGCGTTCCCCTTCCCATATCCCTATCCACCGCTTTCACGCCCATACGCTGATCGCGCACCGGTTACTGTTCTCGAAGACCCCTTCTCGCTCGCGCTCGCAGTTCTCTCCATCACCTCTATCACTCTCGGGAAACCCTCTACGAGTTACTTGACTTGATCACCTTACCTCGTTCCATACCCCAGTCCGTCTCTCGCTCTCCCCTGAGTTTGATATCTGGCACCAAGAACGCGAGTCCACCCTCATCCTTCACGATCCTCCTCCTCTCGTGTTTTGGGGTAACGACCCGCGTGCGATCATCATCCAAGGCATCGAGTACGAGTTCCCTCCCCAAGGTGCAGTAGTCTTGTACCCCAGTACCGTCTACTACTACCCGAATCGCCCCCATCTCTGGTTCTTTCTGCGTCCCAACTAAACTTCTCGACGTTCTCCTAAGTCTTGAAGTACGACTTTGTAACTACAAATTGATTTTGTACTTACAAAACTTCTCGGTGTAAAGTTTCTCTAGTCTTGTAGCGCATTCGGCCTTTGTACTACATAGTACCTGTTTCTCGCCCCGCAAATCGGTCCCAAGCAATCGCGTTAGCCAGTCGAAAGACAGACGCTTTTGCCCACCACCCCCAGAGTTTCCTGCTTCCTTAAATCCCTCACGAATTTGTTTGCCTACCCCCCGCGAATTGACAAACGCAAGCGAAGCCCAACCTTCGCTTTCTAGTAAATTTATTTGCTAGGCCAGTACCCTGTGACGCCCTACCATAGGCTAGCAGGATCGGGGCAAGTAGTCCGCTTCCCGCCACTTTCACGAGTGGATCACGGGTGACGAAAGGGTTCGAAACAAATTTGTGTTGTATCCTCTCGCCCAATCCAAGAACAACCTGTCTCCAGAATCATCCCTCCAAACCACCGGACAACCGGATCAAGTCCAGGATACCTCTCTCCCACCCATACTCTGCGAGCGTTGCTGCGAAAGCAACCCCACATACTACGATTTCAGAGTCAACGGGTGTACCTGCTCGGCCAGCGTTGTCGCCTATAGGAGTTATCACAGAAAGCTCCTTGCGGAACAGACGCGAAGGCTCAACAAAGCTCGTATATTGGTTCACAAAGCTACTGCCGAGTACGACTGGAGTCTTCCTGCCAGACCTATCTCTGAGACACCAAATCTTCTATCTGCACCACTTCATCCTTCTCGCTGGGACATACCGGGACCTCCACTTAGTCTACCTACTCCTCGACCGACCCAGACCAAACCACCTCGAAGGCGGAAGAACAGAACACAGAACCATTTGACTGCAGAACAAGCTCTTCTCTGACAGAATATTTCTCTTGCTGTAACCACCCAAATAAACGCATTCGAAATAATGGCTAGTCAAGAACGAAAAGACTCGAGCTCCAAGCTCGATCTTATACCACCAACCGACGAGGATGTCAAACCTCCTCTGAACATCAGAGACATGCAGAAGCGAAGATGGTGCATCCCTCCTCCCAATGGAAAGACTTCCACTTCAGAGTCATTCTGGATGAACTAGAAGAAGTTTCTGGAACAGAAGCAAGACAAGCCATCAAGAAAGGGCTCAGAGTCTACCGAAAGCCACGAGGAACTTCCCCCTACATTCCGGTAGACCCACCTGAACAAACCGGAGATCTTCTACATGATATCGAAGCACATCAAGACGTCCTCGATAGATTCGTACCCGAAATGAGAAGATCCGGGCTCCTTCAAAGCTACTGAACGAAGTCCTACGCCTGAACCAAGGACCATACCTCTCACAATCACCCCACGACACTACGCACACCTCCCCAAGGTAGACTATCCCCTCACAGGAGACGATGGAACTATTGCCAACGATCCACCACCCGGATACGTATGGTTCCTCTTCGACGAAGTCGACTTTGATCTACCAAGAATAGCTCTAGCACCTACCTCAGCAACTACGGATATCACTCCTCGTATCCGCAGAAGAAAACGCTTCAGTGACCCCCTAAATCCTGAAGAATACTTCAAAGCACCTTTGCTGATGAAGGTCTATGAGCAATTCAACCCAGAAACGTTGTATGCTTATGGCTTGAAACCGAGGCCACAAACTCGAAGACCTGTCGATTTTCTACGACCAGAGAAACGACAAGTCATCCTCCCATACTCCAGCTACCCAGCTACAATGTATGCTCTATCCAAACTCCCAACTGCGAGCGAAGCAGAATTGCGAGAAGCGGTACAACAAGGAAAGGTCATCTACAGCACTTCCTTTGCGTACAGCCCTTCTGCCCCATTCCACGAGTCAGGAGAATCCAGAATGGTCCTCCTACCTCATGCAACCTACCCTAGAGACGAAGAGCAATGTCAGTTCTACCAACTGCAACCGACACGGAACTACGTACCTTGAAAGGTCTCAGAGGAAGAGCCGTTACTACTACCGTACCCTTCAGACCTGGAGGAACTCCAGCTCCAGAAAAGAGATCCAAGAGAGAACCTTCGGAACCACCTAGAGGGCGATCAATTACCAGTCGCTCATAGGAAGATCAACTCAAGGATCCCCACCACCTCCGGATGAAGACAGTTCTCTAGCTCCTCTAGCTCAGACTCCAGTACCAACGAAACACATTCCACTAACTCCATGACGCGACGTCACAAGGAAGATCGCAATGCCCGAGTTATGGGGAAAGCTTTAGCAAAAGCCTTTGCCAAAGCTATGCACAACTGACCCAAGGATAACGACAAGAAGAACTTGGTTGAAAACCTCTTCGCTTTAGTGGTAATCGAGGAAAGCTCGAAGAGTTCCTCTTCCACTTGAATTTGTATCTTGCCACAACCAAGGACGACGGAAACAAGATCCGATCAACTCTCAGTTTCTTGGATGGCCCAGCAGATACATGGGGAAAGGCTTGGCATGAAGCAAATGTGGACACGCCCAACTTCACCTGGAAGAAATTCCTGGAAGACCTTAACGATCGCTTCAAGGACCTCTATCAGCAAGAGAGAGCCGCTGAACGCATGCTATCCCTCAAACTTGGTCCCTATGAGAGTGTGCAGTCATTCTTCACAAAGTTCAACCAAGAACGACCAAGGCCAAGATGGACAACTCAGAACACGACTTCGAACATGTTCATCACCTCGAACAAATCTTCCCGAAAGACTTAGTCACTCAAGTCCGATCTGCCATTACTCAAGAAGTCACTATACTTGAGCAAACTGGAAGGTTCAATATTCCATGAAGGCAATCAGCGAAGACGACTATCTTTTCGAGATCGACAAGGAAAGAGAGAATGCAAGTCGTTGAAGAAATTCGCCGACCACTGTATCAACCTGGACCCAGCAATTCGTCCAGAAGCATACAAAGCACGATTTGAAGAAAGACGTTTCTTCTCTGGCAAACCCTCGAACAACCGTCAACTTGTTGAGGAAACCAAAGAGAAGAAAGGTGCTTGCTTCATATGCAAGAAGGAAGGACACTGGTCCAAGGAGTGTCCTGATCGCAAACCTTTCCCACCACGCCAGCGATTTAATCGTCAGGAAAGGCAGCGCAGAGCAGAAGGATATCGTCGATCCCTATCAGAGAACCAGATCGACGAACCTGCATACTATCGTCTCCTTGAAGTTCTTGAAGAAGACGAAGAAGCAGAACGACAGGAAGAAGAGCAGTCAAGACGCTCTCCTTCACCAGAGGATTTTTGATTGCTCTAGAGGAACCCACGCCCCCTCTCTCAAGAGCTAGATCCCTTACGAACGAACCTGATCTGTCAATTGAATTAGCTTCGCTCGCAAAAATCCGCCCAACCAGGAAGTACCGCGTGAAATCCTCCGTCTACGAAGCGCATTTATTCGTGGATCAGGAGACATGTGCATGGACTTAAACGCTCGTTACACCACTAGAGATACCAACGAAATAATGAAGATCCGCACCCTGCTGGATTCAGGATGCACCCGCACTACCATAGACAAAGACTTTGTCAGAATGCATAAACTACAGACTCAAGTGTTGGAAAAGCCTTACCTAGTCAAGAACGCTGACGGAACCGTCGCGGGGTATGTCAAAGAAGTCGTCCAACTCAAGATGGACGTACTAAATGACAAAGGCGAAGTAATACACGAAGAGAATATTACCCTCCAAGTTGCGAAACTAGGAGGCCCCCACAATGTCTTCATCGGATATGACTGGCATTCGAAACACAACCCAGTGCCAGACTATCAGAAAAAGACACTTCAATTTAGTCGTTGCCCCGCCTCGTGCAACGTGACAACCAATCGTATCGGAAGTATCGAGTCGATATCTTCAGAACACGAATTGGTAGAGGCTTCCATCAGGAGACTAGAAATCATGTCGTCTTCTGAACAGGATGAACAAGAACTATTCATCCGTCGGTTGGAATCTCAGGAGATCACTAGTCATGAAGTGGACTCAGATCTCAACCAGAAGACGAGTACATACGTCAACAAATCCTAGAAAAAGCAGAAGACGATATCATCAGATCATCTGCTGAACTAGGTATCCCAGCACCATATCAAGATTTTGCGGACGTCTTCAACCCGCAGAAATTCGATGAACTACCTCCTTCCCGAGATACGGACCACGAAATCAATCTCAAAGAAGGATGGGAAAAACAAGCAAAGCTTCGAGGAAAAATCTATGCCCTCAACCCTCAAGAAGAAGTTACCTTGAAGCTGTTCATTGAAGAAAACATGAAGAACGGACGGATCCGACCTTCCAAGCAAGGAAACTGTCCAGTCGCTGCACCATTCTTCTTTGTCAAGAAGAAGGATGGAACCCTCCGACCAGTACAAGACTACCGAAGACTTAACGAATGGACCATTAGAGATGTTCACCCACTACCTCTAATCACAGACGTTATTTCCAAGATCCAAAACGCCAAATACTTCTCAAAGTTCGACGTTCGATGGGCATTCAACAACGTCAGAATTAGAGATGGAGATCAATGGAAAGCAGCCTTCACTACCAAGTTTGGAGTCTTCGAACCAGTAGTCATGTTCTTCGGAATGACCAACGCCCCGCCACCTTTCAACGAATCATGGACGGTATCTTTCGAGACAAGATCAATGGAAACCTCATGATCGTGTACATGGACGACTGTCTGCTCTTCTCAGACAATCTGGAATCCCTCAGAAAAGAAACTCGCGAAATGTTGGAACGCTTCCGCGAGAACAAACTCTTCCTCAAACTCGAGAAATGCGACTTCGAGAAAAGTAGCATCAATTTCTTGGGACTCATCATTGGAGGAGGAGAAGTCAAGATGGACCCAGAAAAAGTCTCCGCTGTACAAAACTGGAAGACGCCTAGCACTCTCACGGAAGTGCGAAGCTTTATGCAATTTTGCAACTTCTATCGCTCATTCATACCCAACTTTGCTGAGATAACCTTACCATTCAATCATCTCACAAAGAAAGGTGTCGTGTTCAAGTGGGACACCGAACAAGACTCTGCATTCAGAACATTGAAAGAGCTTGTTAGCAACGAAGTGGTACTCAAGATCCCTAACCCGGAACTACCCTTCAGACTGGAAACAGACGCTTCGGACTACGCAGTCGGCGCTGTACTGCATCAAATGGTTGACAGAAGACCACAACCAGTTGCATTCTTTTCCAAGACTTTGAACCCTGCCGAGAGGAATTACCAAATCTACGATAAGGAAATGCTCGCAATCATGATGGCACTTGACCATTGGAAGCAATACCTTAGAAATGGACCTCAATTCAAAGTTTGGACGGATCACAAGAATCTCGAATACTTCAGAGAAACCCAGAAACTGAACAGACGTCAGTGCAGATGGCTATCTGAATTATCAGAATACGACTTTGTACTATCACACCACCCAGGACGTTTGAATCTTATCGCAGACATACTGTCTCGTAAGGACACGCCTACAGAGGGAGTAGATAGCTATACCTTGGAAACTCTGTTACCATCAAATCGTTTCGAACCAGAACCAACAAACGAAATCGGCGAGTCCATACGAGAACTTCTCACTCAGGAAGAGCTAGAAGTCCGTACCGAGATCGTGAAATTTCAGTCAAACTTGGACGATCGAGTCAAGAAAGGACTAGAAACGAAAGATCCGGACTTCAAGACCGAAGATGGAGTGCTTTGGTACAAAGACTTGATTTATGTCCCCAGACACAAAGAGCTGCGAGACAAAATTACAAGAGCACATCATGATGCACCATTGGCTGGACATAGAGGAAGACATGCGACTCAAGAACTCATTCAGAGGCAATTCTGGTGGCCAGGAATTGCAGGATACGTACACAGATACGTCAAAGCCTGCCCCTCATGCCAAAGAAACAAGCCCAGGAATCAGGCAACGTCCAACCCCCTTCATCCTCACGAACCACCAATCCATCCATGGCACACCATTTCAGTAGACTTCGTTGGACCACTGCCAGAGTCGAAAGGATACAATGCAGTCTGCACCATCGTAGACGTTCTCACCAAATATGCAATGTTCCTACCCTGCACCACAGACATTTCAGCCAAAGGACTAGCCAAACTCTTCTTTGAAAAGATGTTCACCTATTGGGGAATCCCGAGAAAGATCATCTCTGATAGAGGAACACAATTCGTCGCAGAGTTCACCAAAGAACTGGCTAGTCTACTTGGAATCACACTCAACCCTTCCACCCCTTATCACCCTCAGACCAACGGCCAAGCAGAAGCAAAGAATCATGCTATGGAAATTTATCTACGTCACTGGGTAAATCACCAACAGAATGATTGGTCTGACTGGCTCCAATGGCACAAACCGCCCTGAACAACGCCAAGTCCACTTCAACCGGATATTCAGCATACTACCTAAATCTAGGAAGAGATCCCTACCTAGGATTCGTAGCTCGAAGACCTTCGAAAAACGAATCTGCTGCTGAGTTCGCACAAAGGTTACACCAGACATGGGAAGACGCCCAAGCATCTCTAAGAATCACTTCTCAACATGCTAAAGAAAAGCATGACAGCAACAAACGAGAGTCAGAGAATTTCATACAAGGAGACCTTGTCATGCTCGAAGCCACAAATTTGAAGACAACTCGATCTACCAAGAAACTAGATCAACGCAGATTTGGCCCCTTCAAAGTTCTCGAAGTAGTAGGAAACGGTGCTTACAAACTGGAGCTACCCAAGAGATGGTCAAGCATACACCCTGTTCAGAATGAACAATACTTGACTAGATACACTCCACCAAGCGCTCCGCACCAAGAAGACCCACAAGAACCAGACAAAATCTTCGACGAAGATGGCGATGAACTTGTGGATGAACAAGGACAATCTCTTAGAGAAGTCGAAGAAGTACTGGATATCCGACGCAAAGGAAAAGGATTCCAATACTGGTACATTTCAAGAGTTCTACTGCAGAAAAGGACGAATGGCTCTCTAGATCAATGCTAGATGCACCTGAAGCAATTGAGAGCTTCCACCTCAAGAATCCTGGAAAACCCAAACCACCTGCCCTGATTCGAAGTCTCATCCCAATTATTGAAGACTCCGACTACGAGTCAGACTCATCCAGTCACGAATGGGACAAAGAACCACGAACGGTTCCAGGAGATCTAGGAATACCACAAACGGAACTTAGAGCTCTAACTTGGGAAATGAGCGATTTCATGAAGATATTTTTCAACAAGAAGATCTTCGATGACACTCAACCTATCGATGCTCAATCTCAACCGAAAGCGAACTTTCTCGGATGGCTATTCGAGGATCCAGCCTAGAAGGGGGGTAATGACATGGAAAACCTAATTTCGGCTGTATCCCGATGAATCCCGGCGTATCCGTGATCACGGAGCCCCGTCCGATGATCACGGACCTCGGGGCCCGGTTTCCTTTTCACATGCATACCTTTTAGTCATACTTTTTTATCACATACGTACCTCCTTTCCTTATACGAAGATGCCGAAGGGCCACGCGTACTCACGTAGTCATACACGCTTACCTTTCGGGCCCCGTTCGGGCCCCGCGTATTCTCGCATAGTCATATAGTATAGGTCACATATGAGCCTCCATTTTGTATATAAGCTGGAGTCTTTGGCTCCCCTTTGTAGGATAGAATTCGACCACTTGTCAGTCTCAACGTTGCTCAACACTATTCTTCCCCACACTCTCCTCCTCAGTCCTCTTCGGCGTAGTCACCGCTGGGCAACGCTCGTCCGTTACAGCCTGCTCATCATCATCCGCCATTGGCGCCATTCGAGTCTGTCGAAAGTACAAGTGGACTGATAACGCAAGTGTAAACAACTATTCGGGTGACGGCATACCGAGACCAGATTGCTTATGTGGTAAGTAGGAATGCAAAGACAACAACATGTGTCACCTGCTCCGACGCATTGCGAATGTATACGCCGATTTATCGCCGAGACCAGACTTGCACCCTGACACAAACTGGCAATTCGTTCAAAGAGCGAACTGTGATTTATGGGTTACGCATTTCTGAGTCGCAGAGTAACGTTCGCCCTGCATCGATTAGTGCATACCGAGTTTGCTTCATTTGCATACTATCTGCTCCTGGCCGGCGCGTTCAGAGTCAGTACATAGGCGAACTATCCACTCCACGGAAGGGTACATTTGTGGCTGTGAATCCGGTTCGCCTATAGACCAAGATAGGACTAGCATGGGCACGCGGCAACGCTGCAGATATCTGCCACTTAGGCACATTCTAAGACAATCCGTACATATGTGGCATATAATTTACTTTGGTGAAAACCAGGGCAACACCAGCTATTGTCCTAGACTACGATCAGTCTTGTGAAATTGTGCATCTTGAGGCCCTACCTATGTGATCTAACATCACTGTTGATGTAGCAAGCGTTATCCGTGCGTGAGGTCTGAACCGCAGCTGCACTGGTCAAGTACTGTATGGCTCTGCTCACAAGTTTGAAATTACGTATAGCAGACTTTGAACATCCGCTGCCTCACGGTGTACACCTTCACAGGGATTAGCGATGCTGATACTTCAGGTACTCGGGCGTGTTATACCACTTGCATTTTCACCATCTCACAAATGCGCTGTTACCATCACGTGGTTATGACTTGTGAACCGCGTAACAAAAGTACTGGAACAGAGCCGCATCAGGATAGGCATGTTGCTGGGCTGGGAATAGGTTCATTGGCCGTTTGCATTCTGATGCAGTACCTCGAGCTCGGGCGGAAGTTCCAACCACGACCATGCCGCGGCGTCAGTTCAACGTCCTGCTGCATGGCTTAACTTCTGCGTATCTCATTATTCCCCATCATGATGGACCACGTAATGACTAGATCGGAGTTTTGCATTGCACTTCACGCACCGGGCATCAATAACGTGTCCCACCTATCCGGAAGTGCGAAACCAAGACAATTGGTACTCTCATCATTTACTTTCATCGGCCCTTATACTGGCCGCTGAACATGTATGGAGGCACGTCAGTCGGGGACGCGAGGCAACTCGTATACGACACGGCATTCCTCAAACTTCTGCAACTCGGTCCAG
>JAGTJP010000336.1:0-20826 GCA_020744175.1 Auriculariales sp. MPI-PUGE-AT-0066
AAATAGTTATGATACGGAGAAAAATCGAGTCAAGATTGGTTGAATATACATTTTCGATCCAACTCTCGAGGCTGATTCGCCCATCGACAGCCTGAGATGATGCTCCTCACCTGCCCCTCGAAACTGAACGTTCAGTTTCTCCCCACGTCAAATATCATCCCACGTGCCTGTAAGGGAGTTATTCAGGCGCGCTTTGCCCGACTCCACGTACGTATGGGTTTTTCCAGCCAAACACACGCAAAACAGCCGAACCCAAGCTCGACCGCCGCATCGGGCAAGTCGAAAAAGCCAATTGGGCCATTACCCCACTTGGGGTTTTCATTTTTAAACGCCCATCGCGGGACGACAAGCTTGGGACAGCCCAAGAAGTTTGTTCGAATCACTAGGATTTTTGTGACGGCTGTGACGAACTCGAGCATTGAAGCAATGAGCTCTGACGACATTCACACCTTTGCACAAACACGCTGCCACAGTCGGGCGGGCCGCCTCACAAAAACCGGGTTCCGAAACGTCTCGGCAGGAGCCAGTGGGTTGGTCGGTGCCAGTTGGCGCGCCATAGGCAGTCAGCCGCCGGCTGGGATTCGGACAAACAGTGCCGGCTAAACAGTCAACAGGTCAGGGGAGCCTGCGACATGCAGGTTTCAGGACGATGGATGAGGTTGGAGAAGTGTGGAGAAGGTGTGCATCTGACAGTACGAGCTTAGGGAGGATGTCTTTTGCCGGGGGGGGGGGGCTATGCCAAGGACATAAATCATAGTGTGAAGTTTAAGTTTTTTCGGGCGCGGACCCTGGTTGCCGCTCCTCAATTGGTGATGATGGACACTAGAGACGAGAGGCTGCTATAGCAAATGGGGAGCGAAGCGAGATAGGCGGGACAACGATGCAACGATGTGGAGCTCGAAGCTCAGAAATTGTACAATGACTAAGTACCGGGAGCGTGTGCGGGCAGGTGAGACGATGGTTTCAAGGGCTCGTGTAACGATAAAACATGTCAAACGGAGGTGACGTCGTGCTAGGATTCGGGATTTGTTGCCGTGGTCGCTCCGCTTTTCTGACACTTACCCACTTTCTTGCCTCGTTGATTGCCCGAACCCTGCAGACGGTCCTCCTCTTCCTCCTCCTCCTCCCGAGTCCCGTGATCTACAACCTCCGCTGAAAGGCAATGACATTTGTGCGGGGAAGAGAGAGACCCCCGCAATGGACGCGCTATTCCAAGTCAGTTGAAACTGGCACTCTTTCGCGTATTCACAATTTCTCATATTGGTGTGTCGATGGTGGCTCACAGGACATACCGAGCGCAGGCTTGGACCACGCGCACCGTCAGACACGAGCTCGCCTAGCCGTCCACAGTCAGCGCTGCCTACCAACTCGCAGATGAAGCCGCCATCCAAAAAGCGCAAGCCATGAGCCCCGCACGCCTCGTCCCCGACCGCACCGGTCCAGTCTCGGTCCGTGATACGCGCATGCAGCTCTTTGTCGGCAATGTAAGCACTCGCAATCGTTGCTGTGAGAGTTGCGCTGAAGCTGGGTGGCGTTGCAGCTGCCGTATCGCGTCCGGTGGCAGGACCTCAAAGACTTGTTTCGCAAGGCCGGCACAGTGTTAAGAGCAGATGTCAGCTTAGGGCCTGACAACAGATCGCGCGGGTAGGTGCCTGCCCATCGCTACGTCTTCTCGCGCGCGCGCGCTCAATAGGCTCCACAGCTACGGCACAGTTCTCTTCGGCAACCCAGAAGACGCCCAACGTGCTATCGGTTCGCTTTTGCCTCTCACACTAGCCATCTTTCTAATCCGCTGATGCCATTCGCAGAGATATACAATGGCTACTCGTGGCAGTCCAGAGTCCTCGAAGTCCGCCCAGATCGTCTGCCACCGGACTTTGACCTCGGGCTGCAGGCTCCTCCCAACACCTTTAATGTCCTGCCCTCGCCGATGCATGCCATGCAATTCATCCCACCGCCGCCAGGAACGTTGCCGTTAGCAAGTGGAGCACCCAAGTTTGAGGGGTTCGATGATTCGCAGCCCATCCCGAGCCCCATGGCCATGTTCTTCCCATCCGTTCAATCTCAGGATCGCAATCGAGTGCCCAGCGCGAGCGGCCGCACGCTGTTTGTCGGAAATGTACGTCACGGAACCGCCCTCCCCGTGCCCCCCTCGATTTCCGCTAGTCGTTGTTGTGCAGTAGTGCCACAAGCTGTACTGTTTTTTCGGCACGGGTGGCTCGGCTCTACTGCCTACAACAGTATTATAGCGTGCTGACCTCGATCTGCAGCTCCCCTTTCATTGCCAATGGCAAGATCTCAAGGATCTTTTCCGGCAAGCAGGATCAGTACTGCGAGCCGATGTCGTACTGGGGGCCGATGGCCGCTCGAGAGGGCACGGCACCGTGTCGTTCTCAAATGACTCTGATGCCGACAACGCTCTCAAAATGTTTAACGGGTGAGCACGATTCCAACCACCCAATTTTGCTCCGGCTGAGTATCGCGATAGGTACGAGTTCAACGGGCGACCGCTCAAGGTGCACTACGACAAGTACACTGGCCAGAACACGCCTTTGACTAGTGCTTCTCCTGCCCCCCCTGGACTACCACCCATGGGTGGCATGCCTTTCATGTACTCTGCGATACCCTCATACCTTGCACCTGCACTACATCATATGGCAATCGGCCTGCCTCCATCGTTACCACACTCGCCATTCGATCTCATGCCATCGAAGCAGCCATCGCCACCGCCAGCCCAGCAACAACAAACTGGGCTGACTGTCGACTCTTTATTAACCACGCGCGCGACGTCGCCGCGGTCACCACGCTCTCCACGAAATCTGCACATTGAGATCAACAAGGAGAAAGAGAAGGAGATACTGGCGCGCGACGCCAACCTTTCCTCTGCATCCACAGGGAAGCACCACGCACACCCAGGCCCGATCGCGCTCCCCCCGCAGGGCCAGGTCTTCCCTATCCCACTCTCGCCACACTCGACGACCGCCGGCCCACCCATCACGCCGTCGATGCCGAGCTTCAGCTTCGCGCCGCAGGCGCAACCGACGCCGCCGCTGCACGCGCACTTCCTCAGCCCGGGAATAGGCCCGTTCAGCCCAACCATGAGCCCCGGCGGGTTCTTCGCGGGCCCGATCCCACACCCGACACCCGGTAGCGCGCCACTGAACCCGGCGCCTGGCGCGCCCGTGCGTTATGGCCCCGTCATGCTGCCGCACCCGCACCCGCACCCGCATTCGCCTGTGACCGCGGTCCCGCCGCCGCCGGGCTCGCCAGGGTTTTACATACCCGCGTACTATGCCACGGGCCCGTTACCTGGGAGCCCCGGTGCGCTGGGCCCTGCCGAGGGGTACTTCCCGCCGATACACATGCCACCGCCGCCGCAGCAGCAACAGCAACAGCAGCAGCAGCAGCATTTTCAGCGACAGCATCATCCGTTGGCGCAGGAGCACACGCCGCCGACGAGCGACTCGCATACACCCTCGGCCCCCTCCGGCCCCGGACGCGCGAACGGGCACGCAGACTATTTCACGCCGCTGCCACCGCCGCCGGCGGACCGTAGCACGGACGCGAGTCCGGCGAGCGTGTTCAGCGCGAGCGAGGATAGCGGAGTCGTGGAGCAGAGTTCGCCGGGGACGAGTCTGACGCCGAGCGAGGTTGGCGTTGGGTCGGCGGCGTCCAAGCAACGAAGGCCGTCGCAGGAGCGTAGTGCGAGCGAATCGAGTGCGGCGCTGACGGATGGTACCGCTTACGGTTCGGGCTCTGGCTCTGGCTCTGGTACGGGTGTGGGTGTGGGTGTGGGTGGACGGAGCAAGAGCACGGGCACGCATTCGGCCGCGGCTGGTCGGACGACGTTTACGTCGATCGTGACGGCGCAGCGAGCGCGCGATGCAGCGCATCCGGGGCTTGTCGAGCAGCAGCAGCAGCCATCATCGTCTTCGTCGCCGTTGCCGCCGTTTGAGGATGACGACGAGGGCGAGGACGGCGCTGCGGTGCCGCCGGGCGCCGGCGCGACGAACGGGACGCGTGAGCGCCGCGCGAGCTGGCATGTCGAGAGTCCGAGCGTCGAAGGCCCCCGCGGCGCCGGCGTCAGCTACTTTGCGCTCGACCTCCCATCTGGACGATGAGGCGCCTGCGTTAACTGTGTGTCTGTGTGGTGGGACGTGTGTGGGTGTCTACACACCCAGTCGAACCTCCCCCCCCCTTTGGCCCTGGGACTGTTTGTTGTGGACTATATGAAGCCACGGTTCCTCCGAGTCGGACCGCGTACTTGTTCGCCGATATATTGTGTCTCTCCTGCACACTGCATACGTCTGTCTGTCTGTTCTGTTTGTACCCATGTCCTATTGCTCTGATCTCGCCCCCGCCGATGCCGCTTCCGCTGCCGCCAAATACTGAATGCTCTGCCCCCCCCTTCCTTATTGCTCACTCGCCCAGATGCTGCACATCCCGATTTAGGGTCTGCATTGTGTCGGGTCCGGCCGCCCCATGTCTCTCGTTCAGTCTGATCGTGTACCCCCTTTTGTATTTTGTCTTGTCGCAAAGTGAAATTTGTATAAGCCACCTTGGTGTTTGTCATCCAAACATGGTCCTAAGGGTTAATAATCCATAATCCGAAGTACCTTTACTAACGGCATTCAGAAGTTGCGTCAGTAAAGTTCAACCCGGCGATTTAATTTAGGAGTTGCAAGTCCACTCTTCCTTCGCATTTCTCTGACTCCCGTCGCGGTCCCACAGCTGCGCGTGTCGGAGGTTCTCGTTATGCGACACACAGGACCGCTGCACGCGGAACATGTTTTCGTCGCAGCCGCCGCGCAGGTGTACCTTCCGCTGGTCTTGCGCTGATGTGCTGGTGCCGAGTTCCATCAGCCCCCCCCCACTCTCTCCGGTGGTGTATCGGACCGTCGCTGTCTCTCTTTTTACGCCAGCTTAATCCTCAGAACACGCTTCTACATTCAAATATGAAATGTTCTGCATTTGACGTCACGCAGCATGGGGTTTATGCACTCAAAGCACGATGAATCTAGACCGTAGTACTCACAATCGTATCATCCAACGCCTGATGCTGGCAAATTAACTTGGAATCGGTTGTTGCGTTGCCAATTGCTTGCTCCGGGCTGCGGACTGTGGACAGAGATGGCAAGTGCCAGCGTTTTCCGAGTCGGTGCCCGGTGCTCATAGCTTCGATGACACATTCACACACCTACAAATATCAGCGCTCCAAATTCCTTTCAGCTGCCTCCCCAGGTTTATCCTTCTTACTATTTTCATCTCCCTTCTCACTATCTCTCGCTCATACCTACGATGTTCGTCACTTCCTTCGTTACCCTCGCACTCGCGTCGCTGCCTGCGTTCGCATCTCCCGTACTCGATGCCCGTCAAATCACGTACACTCTCTACAATGATGGCACCAAGGGCACCCTCGAGGGCACAGCGGCCGACTTGGAGCTACCTATCACGCGTCCGCCCTCCTATCCAAGGGTGGCTGCAGCTCCACGGCGTCTATCCAGACCTGCTACGCTGCTCAGCTCTCTGCGGATGTCACCAAAAATCTCGAGACGAAGGACACCTCCAAGCCGTACCTACCTAATGGCATTGGCAAGCGCCAGCGCGCGGTCCTACTGACCAAGCCGTACACCAACGCTACTGGCGTTATTACTCACAAGGTCCGCTTCCACATCAGCTCCACGTTCAACCAAGTCCCCGTCGGAACCGACGAGGCCGCTACATTTGTCGCCCTTCGTAACCTTGACCCGTCCGTTGGCCTGCTGGCGCTCGATGTCAGGGCTCGCGTATTCATAGGCGAGGAGACGAGCGGCACATGGCTGTACCTTGCCATGCGGCGCCAGGATGGCCAAGAGGAATTCCCACCTGTGGTGTCCCTCGATGGAGTCGTTGGCAAGACCATCGAGGTCACTTACGTCCTCGGGACGGATGGCAAGGCCATTGATGCCGACGGAAATGTCGCTAGCATCTCATGCAAGTTCGTTGGGCAGAGCAAGGCGTTCATGAGCGCAGTAGTCTCAAAGAGCCAGCTTCCAAACGGCCCAATCTCGTCCAAGACCCCGTACGAATTCATTTTCGGCGCGGACCGTGGGGTGGCCGCCGGCCAGAAGGAACTGAAGGCCTGGTTCGGTGACTACACCGTTAGCCCCGCGGCGTAATTGCAAAGTGAACTTGGACACTTCGTACCGCGCTGCGGACATTTTTGGACTAAGTCTATCCCTTCAATCTTTTGTCGCCGTGTCCTTAGCATTGTTACTTCAAATCGCCAGTATTTAACACATTAGCCATCGTGACGGAATCGTCAATAATTGCAAGATTTACTGTCGGCACGGAGCCTAGTTTGTTTGTCAACATCATAAATCCCAATGTATAAGACAATGTCATTGAGCTGCTACACCAGGTGCGTTATTATACCAGCTTAACGGCTTGGCTTCCGTCCATATCGAGCGCTCTTTTCGCGCATCATCTATCATTAGCGCGGATTCATCGAGCCAACCCTTGATCTCCCTCTGGTCAACCCACATGTACATACACGACATGGCCCAGCCCTCATCTACGGCTTGTGCGATGCGTATGTATGCATTCAAACATATAGCAGCGCGACCAGTGATTCTGAGCGCAACGACGTGAATAGATGGTGTCTGCGAGGTCGCCACCACGCGCAAAATCTGCAAACACGCATCCAAGTTCTTTGATTCCGCACCTTCCTTGGGAAAATCGGGGTCGACATGGCTGAACCCAAGATGCGTGAGACTTGGAAGCAGCGCAAGCATTTGACGTGTCCATCCGGTTGGATCGCGCGAGAACTTGTGGAACGTGCGTTGAAGAGAACAATGGGGGATAAATGTGTGTAAGCGAGTGAGGCAGCATAAATTTGGCTGGTGGATGCCCGTGAGATCGAGGTCTGCTAAACCAGCCGTCCATACCCGCAGGTCGCGCGCGATCGCACCTCCGCGCTCCGTGTTCGCAGACTTGGCTATCGCGCTCCACAAAGCCATTGAACCGTAAACGGCTTTGATGTTGATAAATAGCGTTGCAGCTGAGGGTGAGATGCGAGTGCTGCGCGCGGCGCCGGTGCATAAAAAGGTAACGTGCTTCAACACCTTTGCTGCAACTGGCTCGTTCTTCAGAAGCGTCAAAAACCCTGACTCTTCTTGGTCAGATCCAATTACAATGCGTTCGTAAAGGATCGGCGACACAACGTCATAAACGAAGGAAGATGTGAGCGCAAGCCTGACAACAGTGCCGCGGTCGGTCAAGCGGAAGAGATACGCGGTGACCCGAAAGATTTCCGTAACTATCTCGATGGGCAGCTTTTCCATCGCTGTACGATGCTCCAAGTTTAGGGTCCGATTGGAACCATTTTCGGCTCATGCCGAATTAGGACAACTTGCCTTCCTGGGTAACGCCTCCTGATTCTGCGCGTAGGCGTAGCACCCCCACGAGCTCATAACATCTTTAACAGCAACAAAGTTGTCTTTGCTTGGTGTAGTCAGCCGATGTTCGAGGACAACGACTGGCGGGTTATAGGCAACCCGGTCAAGAGGTTGACCAATGAGCGATGGCTTAGCGTCCAGCACACCTGCCTTATCTAGGCCAGACTAGCCCCGATAATTGTTTTGTATGAAAAGCTCGTTGCGGGAGCGCTTCACTCCGCGGCTTGATCACACGCCAGATCCCCTCGCCCGTTCTCACTCGCATCTGAGCTCGTCCTTGCCGTTGCCTGCACCATCGTGCACCACCGAGCCTTCAAGCAACATGCACATACACCCGGGCTTTGAACAGGCCCCACAGCTCAGCGATGCTGGCAGCCTGGACCCCCTTCGCCGAGATGATGCGACTGCTGCAGGTAGATCAGTCGTTGGCTTGCACCTATCGTCCCTTTCGAACAGCATCAGGTCTATTTCTATGATTTTGACTCTGTAATCGAATGTTGCGCATGCGCTATGCCCGCATGTGCTCATATCGGGCCGTCCAACGACAATGACCTCTTCACAGAGATGTAGCGGTTACTTCTAAGCGACGAGTATCTGACCGTACCAAGCCCCGCCCCCTCTGGAAATATGGCTTGTCTGACCCGTATTGTTGGTACTTTTTTGGGCGCACTGGACGCCGTCGCCCCGTCGATGGGATTCGCCGTCGACGCTACCATCCAGATTGTCAACAGCCGATGGTGATTCTCACCCACCGACACCTACAACGGCTTCACGAGCTCTTCCCGATGTGTCGCCCGCTCCTGTGCGTGCTCATGCTCACGACTGAATCTTCGTCAATGGCGATAATCCGTTGTTCGCGTTCCGTAATTCCTTTGGCACGGCCGAGATATCGTTCGATCTCATCGTCAATCAGCCACAGGCACGTACTGGCAGACCCACATCCTTGGCAACCTCGGCGGTTACAAGTACTGGCGGCGACACAACGTAGCCAACGACACGTTCGACATATTACGCATAGCTAGTATCTGCGCCAATGAGACTACAATTGCATCAGGCCGGTACAAGGTGCTGGGCCGCTTCCTCAAAGTGGGCGGCAATCCTGTCAACCAAGATCATTGCGAATGTTGGATCTCACGGGCTATCGGTGGTTCCAGCATCGGAGGCTTTTCAGATGTAACCAGATTTAACTTGATATTGAACTTCCGCCTGACACTCAGGCTTCACGCCCAGACACCATGGACTCTCGAGCTCACTGCGCCACTTGTTGCAGGTTTACTCGGTTGCAATACACCGACTTTGACGTAATTGAAACCCCGCGACAGTGGCACCTCCATAATCAAGACCTTGCCAAATAAAGACTGCATATCAGAGAATTCCCTGTGTTGTAGATTGTTCAGCTTAACGTACAATTGTCATACATTTATGGCTACATCATAATCAGAGGTTTCACAGTCACGAAGGCCATGTGCAGCTGTTCACCGTACTCACTTTGCGGCGGAACCTTTGTCTTCTACAGGCTCACCAGCTGGATCATGAGGTTCTGCATTCAGGGCATTGTCCGCCACGGACGCAGACGTCTGTCAACCACCATCTACCTGAGTATCTTCGCGCGTGCCTGACTTTCTTATTAGGTGGAAGTGGTTGGCTGCCAGCATCACTCGTGCGCTTTAAGCTTCATCGTAGTTCTTCTCAATAATACCGCCTGCTGTTCACGCTGCGTCAAATCGTGACCCGGGAAGTCGACGGCGTTGTGGTCCCTCCGGAAACCACTGCCTCTTGTTGCTCCCACACCCACAGTACCTTGTGTCCCGTTCCCAAGTCACGTGTATTTTAAATCCCGTCTAATAGTACTCGAATGGTCCTCTTCCTTCGCTTGCTGTGCTCGCTGCCACCATTCTACTTCATTCTGAACTTCTCTCGAACCTTCCAGAACCTTCATTCATACCTACTATATAAATTATCCACTGTAGATACCTTGCAATACTAAAGTCTTCCGTTATATTCTCTGAACCGCCTCCCGGCAAGTTCCATCGAATAAGCGGCAACCACACCATTCAGGCTCCGCCACAGGGGTTGCGCTCAGACCATCTTCCCGCGCGCGGGATGGACCACCGTCTCACACCGGAACCATATGATCGGGCTGTGACCGCTACGCCTGAAAAGCTGGACCCTACTGGTTGGACAGAGCGGTGTGCACGTCCCCGTTCTTATCATCTCGTCGTGACTGATCCGCTGTCGGGCAGTGTGAGCAATGAGACCGCCCTACGGCCGCTGTACGGCGTAGCGCCCTCGCACGATGTGATCCTTGTAGCAGTGCGCAGACAGCGAAACCAGCTCCTGCCCGTGAACAAGCTCCCCATTGAAGTTCTGAGTTCCATCTTCAGAGCTTATACGTTTGCCCTCCATAGCGATGAAGAGCGCACTCTTCACAACGCCACACTCTTTGTATGTGCGCACTGGCGCGCCGTTGCGCTCAATGACTCAATGTTATGGCGTCGTCTGGCAATCTCAGCCATGGCCGTACACCTCGTCGGCGCCATCCTCGACCGCGCTAAATGTGCAGCTCTGAGTCTCGAACTTGCATTGAAGGATCCGGACACCCCCGGGCGCTCGGTGTCGCCTTCTGTCTGCGAGGCTGCGGGTAAAGCTGTCGCAGGTCACCTGTATCACATCCACACACTGATTGTCGCGTATGGCGCTCATCAGGGTGGCCCCTTTCTACAACAGCTGTACTACACCCCTGCTTTGCATCTGGAACGACTCGGCCTGCATTATGTAGATCCGACGGCCTCCGGGGTTCTTATTCCTAATCATTTGTTCGCTCAGAATACGCCGAAACTGCGTACTTTGCAGCTCGAGAATGTGCTTCCCGATGGCGCACACCATTTCTTATTGTCAAAGGCCACCAGGCTGGAAGAGATTCGTCTGAGTTGTGGCACAGCCGGGAAGGAGCTCTCAGCGAAGCATCTGTGTGCATTGTTTCAGTCGCGCAGCATCCGATCGATAGCCATACGGGACTGCTCCTTTGCTGAAGGCCCGGACCGCGACACGGAGCTGCAACTGCATGCGAAGTGGTCCGTTCCTGAGCTAAAGTCGCTCACGCTCGACTGCGTCGAAAGCTCTGCAGCATTGCATATCCTCGAGAGGCTAAACCTACAACAGCTGCAGATGATATATTTCCGTATCGCATGGCCGGATGGGCGTCTCGGGCCGTTGTTAAATGCTGTCTTGCGTAGTGTGTCGATGCCTACCCATCTCAGCGTGCGTGGTGACCAGAACAATGCGCTGATTGAGTTGCGCGAAAGTCAGTTCTGCGGCCGCAGCTTCTCCGTACACATCCCCGTGGACTCGCCTCTACGCTCCCAGCGGCATCCAGCGTGGGCGTCATACTGGCCTCCTGTGACGCCCGTACTGCGCACCATGCGCTGCTTGTTTCATCATCTCTGGGTGACAGTCGATATGTGGCCGGGCGTCGTGCACGCGCTGTCTGGTGCACAGGGCAATGTGCCTTTGCCAGGCTCGAGAGGCTCGAGGGTCACGTCCTCTGCCGGGCCACTCAATCTGCCTCCATTGGAACTTGTCGAGCTCACACTGGAGCTCGCGGATCTCACAGGCGATGACACTCAACAGACTCTCGAGTCTTTCGAGCCTGCCCTGCTGCGCGGGTTCACTCTTCGCGCACCGTCTCTTCATGCCATCACCATTGTTGCACGGCCCGGCCGGCGCAACGTACTTGCTGGCTTTCTTCTGGACACGTTTTACAACAGAGCGTCAAGTATACGTCGCTCAAACTTCAGTGTCTGACCCTCGACAACGTCGATGTCGAGCCCGGTTACTTTTGGGACGCAACGCGGAAGCGAGTAGACAAAGTCGTCATTGTGCGTTAGCAATAGCCATCCTACGCACAAATCGGGACGGATATTTGTGCAACTTCTCACTCTCCTGCGACACCAATGCTCGCAAGTTATTATCGCATTTTAAACCATCTACATTCGGCATGTACTGCTACATCACATTTTCCCCTCGCTGGACGGATGCCACTAATATGCTGTTAAACGCTCACTTGCAATAGCGGCTAGAACGGGACAGGTTGTGTAAGCATCATTAAGACAGACTAGCCTGAAACAATATTCCTTGGAAATTTTTCGGTGTCCAGATCACGATACATGAGAGAGATAGCAAACTTTCGGATATCCAGATGTCAATCGTAGTCCGGGATGAGATCCTCAGCCTTGGCCGCTGTGGCGCTGTGCTCTCCTTCAACGAGCAAGTGCTCATCGCGAGCTCGTTTGACCCAATCAAACGCGTTTACGAAGTCTCCTCGCACGAAGAGACATGCGCTACCCAGCCAGATTAGGCCCGCGCGCTTTGCCACAAGCCCCTCCGCTCCCAACATTTCTATACCAGCTTGGAGCTGGCCCAGAGTCGGTGCTGCGTTTGGCTGCGACGCGAGCTCTGGTGATTCGAGGCGATTGAAGAGCTCTGCAAGCCGCTTGCGCCGGACGTTTGACTGTTTTTTGGGTCGCCTCGTCAACATCGCAGGCTTCACAGGCGCATTGAAACCTCCAAAGCGACTGTAATCGCGCCTGACGCGCTTCACGGGTCTGGAGCATCCCAACATACGATATCGTCACCTCGTCACCAGGTTTAAGATCCCTCATGGCGCGAATTTCCCCGCAAAAGTTGTCGAAAACGAAGTAGTAGTTGGCGGACGGGCGACAGCTGTGGTTTACGCGTGCGAGGGTGGGAAAGCACCCGACGTAGCGGTTCGTTGGGTTCGGATCGACGTCGTGTGTGACGTCTAGCTCCAGGTTGTTGGTGTGAAATATGGTTGCAAGTGAATGGCCAGGCACACCGGGGGCACTGCTGAGTGCTGTGATGGCCGCTTGAGAGGCATTGTTGAGACCAGCAAAGGGTGCGAGGTAAGGACGTCCATTGATCTTCGTGAAGTCGCTCGACCACATCAACTCGGCACGTGTAGCGTATACCGGCCGCTCCACGCAGATCAGGTCGCCCTTCGCAATATGACGCCGTGCGATCATCGCCTTGCCGCGCCCAGCGATATGGACGATCTCGAATGGCGCGTCGGCGAACGGGTTCGGCGCAGGTTGTGACCAGATGGGCCATTGGCTGTGTTCACGGAGGCGGTCTAGCGTGTCTACGAGCACAATGCTCATATCCGCGGTCGGGTAGAGAAAGTGTGGCGAGATGGCGATTGGCAGCCGGGCGTCCGCGCAGAAGATTCGTGGTTTGTCGCTGATGAGCCGAGCTAAATGGGCGGTTGGGGACGCTAGGACTCCCGTTGCAGCCAAGGCCGTTGCCTTGGATGACGACGCTGGTGGCACCGGATCCGGGGGTGGTTGGACGCTCAGCACGTTGGCGCCGCGACCGAGGAGGAAGCCGCGCTTCATTGCGATCGGCGGAGGGTAATGCACAAGACGACGAGGACTAGCAGCCGATGCCAGATAGTGGGAGCTGGACAAGGGCCTGTTAAGGTGCAGCACTACACGTGCAGACTGTAACGGTGCCACGCGGCTACATAAGCAGCGAGAATTGTGTGGTCGTCATTGTGGACGGAGAAAGAGGGCTCGAAGCAGAGGTCACCCGACTTACAAACTTCCTGAGCGTCCCGCTGCGAAGGCAGCTGTGGTTGGGGACCCTCGTTGAATAGGGTGTGATTGTCTGCTTGTGAATGAAGTTGTGGTTCTGCCGCTACGATCGCTCCTGCCAATTGATTACCCTGATCTTGGCTATTTTACTTTAATAAGCAAATTTTAGCAATGCTTAGAAATGGGTTGCGATTGCGGCGGGGATGTCATCTTGCAACAACTGAACATTAGGAGGGCAAAGCGCACAGCTGTCGGAGATTGCACGTCCCGCCGCTTTTGCTCACACCATTTCTAAACTGCGCAACTCACTGCGCGCTCTTCTGCGGTACGCCAGACACACGCATTTGGTCAACTATGGCTTATAAGAAGCCTTGAATGTCTCAGCGTAGTGCGCTTCAGCCGTATTTCGTTAGATAGGCTTCAACAAGTCAAACTCCAGCCAGAAAGACGCGCGATTACCCCAACTCCAACTACATTTCGACCTGCTCAAATGCCCAAGGCTAACAAGAACTTCTACGCTGTTGCTCGTGGCCGCGTGCCAGGAATTTACTTGACCTGGTGATGCGGTTGTTCTACCTGAGTGACTTTGCTCCTAACTCGGACCCTAGGGAAGAATGCAAACTCCAAATTGACGGCATCCCAAATAGACACAAAAAGTTCCCACGCGCCATGAAGCAGAGGCCTATGTGCGCAGCGGAGGTGTTGGGAGCACTGCCATAGAGCACCCCTCCAACGTCGCGTCTGGTTCTGGCTCGCAGTCGACACCAAGCTCACCTGCTCGCGCGCCTACCAAATCAATCCGCGCTACGAGCAACAGCCCACCACGGCGCGATAGGAAGGGCAAAGACAAGGGGAAGCACGACACATTGGTGCCACTCAATACTGAGCCCGACGATCACACCGGCTGGGAGGTCGTCTACGCCGACGGTGCTTGCAGCAACAACCAGAACCAAGATCTCGCCCAGGCTGGTGCGGGTGTGTGGTGGGCGAACGGCGATCCAGGTGCGGAAGCTTGTGTGCCATTGTATCAGGGCTCACCAGAAGGACACAGGAATGTTAGTGAAAGATGCCCTGGTGTGCAGACTAATAATCGAGGAGAGCTGCTAGTGCGTTCGTCTGCTTCAATGACCTCCTTCCCCGCGCTGATACCCTCGGAGGCCATCATTCGCGCCTTGGAAACTGCATCGAACCGGCCAGGCTCGAAATTGCTCATTTTTACCGATTCGCAGTATTCGATCAAATGTATGCCACTTCCAAATCGCTGATTCCATGCTGAGCAGGTTACTCTTTGCAGGTACTGGCAACTGGTTGCCTAAATGGATCAGCGTCAGCTCTGATCCTGACGAGTGGAAGGCATCCGGCAGCCGCAAGCCCGTGAAAAACGCGCGAATGCTGTACTATCTAGCGAAGCTTGTACAGCGGCGCCAGAAGCTCTGTGGTGCAGATTCTATAAAGTATGCCGAGGCTTTTTGTAAAGACGAGTTCATGTGCTCATTTTGCATCAGGATTTGTTACGTGAAAGGGCATAGCGGCAACTACGGAAATGATTGTGCGGATGCGCTGGCGGTCGCAGGAGCACAGATAGAAACAGTCTCGGACGATCTCGATTGGAACGCGATGCGATTCCAGGTTGAAGAGGAGATCGAGCGGGTCATAAAAGCAAAGCAGCCATCACCCAAAATTGAAGCAACGAGCGCTGTGCGTCATTTACATCAGGAAGTTTTACGCCCCGAAAGCCTAACCTTCCGTTGCGTCGCTCGCTTTCAGGAGACCATAAACCCGGTTCCGCGTCCGTTATTGGTAGCTGCAGATGGCGACGAGTTCGACGAAGGCGGCATTGATTTCGGTGAAGTGGATGAAGAAACCTTTGCAGCCCTCGATCGCGGCGAGGTCGTTGACCTTTCGTCGCCGCCTCGACCGACGGCTCCGCCACTAAAGGCAGCGGCCATGGCGTTGGACGAAGACGAAGACGAAGACGATTTTGGCGAGAATGACGACTGGATGGACAATTTGTCAGACGCCGCACTCACCGCGGTAGAGAATACAGCCCGTAATGGCAAGCAGTTGGCTTTCAGCTAGGTCGTGTCACGGCCACCTCGCTTAGCTGAATTGCATGTGTCGTGCGTGAACTTCTGTAGTAGCTTATTTTTACTACCTCGAACATTTTTCTTGGACATTTTTTATGTTTGACTGCTCTTGCATATAAATCGCTCTACAAACGAAACTGACTGGTTCTGAGACCGGTGCAAAGTGTATTACAGATTTCGAGGGCCGTCGATCATCCTTCCCCTTTTGCGCCACCGGACATGCCGCGAGCAACCAGCGAGCGATTCTCTCGCGCACACATCAAAAGTGCCAAACAAGAAAAGGCCAGCAAGCAGACTTCGACGAGCGCTTGGTCGTCGAGCAACCCAATATTCAATACGGACAGATTCGGCCAGCACATTCTCAAAAACCCGCAAATCGCGCAAGAGTGCGCGCGAATACTGCTACGCTCATTTCGCTGAACTGACTGCTTCTGCTTCTATCAGCATTGTAGATAAGGTGCGTGGGTGCTGAAGCTACGCGCGCGCGCGGTCGCTGAGGTTATATGCAGGCGAACCTGAAGCCAACAGACAAAGTGCTCGAAGTTGGTCCCGGTACCGGCAACCTGACAGTCAGGATACTCGAAAAGGCGAAGCAATGCGTAGCGATTGAAATGGACCCGCGCATGGCGGCTGAGCTCACAAAACGTGTGCAGGGCACGTATGTCGATCCTAACGCTCGCTGGCCGTGCCTTCCAGCTAATCTTGATACTCGTAGACCCGAGCAGCGAAAACTAGAAGTCATGATAGGCGACTTTGCGAAGGCGGATCTGCCTTACTTCGATGTCTGCATCTCCAACACGCCGTATCAAGTGCGCATACCTGTCGGCATCACACATCCAGTGTTCACGCCGTTCCCAGATATCGTCTGTCATCATCTTCAGATTACTTTCACATAGGCCATTATTCCGCTGCGCAATCCTCATGTTCCAGCGCGAGTTTGCGCAACGACTAGTCGCACGACCCGGTACGAACCTCTGGTCGCGGCTCAGCGCAAACGTGCAACTATACGCAAAACGTCGACAATATCCGTCAGGTTGACCGCAACAACTTCCGCCCGCCCCCGCAAGTCGACTCAAGCGTCATCCGCCTCGTACCGCTGGACCCGCCGCCACCGGTCAAGTTTGAAGAGTTGACGGGCTCACAAGAATCGTGTTCTCCAGGAGAAACAAGACAATCAGGAGCAGCTTCTTCAATGCCAAGGGCGTCGTCGAGATGCTCGATAAAAACTATAAAACTTGGTGCTCAGAGACGGACACGGTGCGTTTCTTTGTTGTTGTGTCATAGACTCAAATTAACGGTGGCGCACTACAGATTGTTCCAGACGACCATGATATGAAAAAATACATCGACGAGATCTTTGAGGAGACTGGCTATGGCGAAGAGCGGGCGGCCAAGCTGGACATCAACGATCTCCTAAAGTGGGCACTCCTGTTCAATAAAGGCTGCACGTGCTCACTATCTTTCTCCAGACTTCTCATGGCGTTCCACGATCGTGGCATTCACTTTTCATAGCTGCGCGACATGCAGTCACGGTTTCATAATCTGTTGGGCATCTTCAATACGAATTTAGCAATTTCGTATGATCTACGCAACGTTTCTTACTTTACGGTCTCGCAATAGCAAAGCCGAGTCAAATGCATAGAGACATAGGTGGATCGTATCTGAACATAGAGCAGCCCGTATGATGTGCAATGCAATGCGAAGAGCAGGTCATGAATGCGACTGAAAGGAGATGGAAGCAGCCCAAAGGTGCTAGTGGAGATGTACATCTGTACAGCGAGGATGCGCTACGCGCATGCGTGTTTCGACAAAAACAGAAAAAAGATCCAAATATTTACACGAAGAGGAAGTATGTGCATGAAGAAGTAGCGAGGCGGGCAACTAACTATGTACACAGGCTAGAGCAAATGCGTGACCAGCGGCTGTGGGATGGTCATGCGGAGAGGCGTTTGGCTACGTCAAGTCTTGAGACTGTACGAACTTCTAAGATTCCGAGCTGAGCTTTCTTTTATGGAAGTGCATGTGCGAAGGCATATTCTGAAGAAAGCGAGGGGGTGAAGGTGCGTTGTGCCCGCGCCGAGGCGTTTTCTGTGGAAAGAACGGTGACAGCACTGAGCGACCGGTTGGCAGCTGCTATTGCCGAGGCGTGTTGTGCTTGTGGGATGCAGCATAAAAGATTGAGATGATGCCGCGGTCCAATGAGGTCAGTCTGGAAGATATAAGATTCGATCGAAACGAGGGCAGCTGAGAATTGGACGTACAGGGAATACTCCTCGTCAGACCGGTGGCCGTGAAAGGCTATGCTCGTCCGTTGGATACAATTGACGTAATGTACTTTGGCATTGACGGGAGTCCTCGTCGTAGTAGTCCGGCCATACTGTGACTGCGATTGCGGCCTGTCCGCCAATCGCAAACACGAACGCGACGAGCGCGAGGTTGCTGAGAAGAACCAGAAACGAGAGCAGTCCGACGGTAAGAACGAGCGTAATACGAGGACGAGAAGAAGAGAGTATTCGGAGCGTGAGGAGGCCCATTTGCAGGGCCTCCAGCCCGTCGGAGCTGTTAGCCAGAGGGAGCCAGGATGAGACGCAGGCTTTTGAGCTAGAGTCCAGGCGCAGCTGATAAATTCGTTCGAGCGCAAGATCATGGACCGAGATCACGATAATCATCCCATGCAAGCTTTACGATATTGGGTTGTGGCATGAAACAACGGATCGGGTCGTAAGTCCATGGTCAACGAGGATCGCGAGACAAGACGTCTCTTATCCATCGGAATCCTGGAATTGTCTGCTAGCTGTGGTTGCCACTGAACTCTGCATGGTCAAGATAGGGAGTAGTCACAGGGAAGCAACAAACCGGCCAGCACCAGTGAGGCGTAGGTGCACCAGCTGACGTCAGCCGAGGTTTGAATCTAGGTGAACACGGGCACTATGCACTAGCTGAAACAAGCCAGATGCGGCGAGGAAGAAACTGGAGATAGAGCTTTCGTCGGGTCGCACTTAGCCGTGGAGTATAAATGCCTAGCAAGTCATTGATATATCATCCGCTGATCGAAGCAATCCACCACAGGTATCGTCTTGACTTTGTGGACGCGTACAGTACTGTGCTACATCTAAGAGTGGCCCGTAATGCGCGAGTTGATCCGCTTCGTGGCCTCGGCCTCCGGCTGCGTGGGTGCGGCACCAGGCTCATACGAGTCAAGTGCCTGCGGCGCGATGAATGATGTGGCCTCAGTGTTGAACACCCCTGCACCGTGACCGTGGATCAGCTCCAGACGGATCAACGTCAGGCATGAGGGTTAGTGTACGCACATTCGTCCAGGTTGATATGCTCCGGCGCATCGAAGGTCAAGTATAGGTATTTCAACACCTCGGCGAAGAAGAAGCTCTCCGTGTCGTCGATGTACGTATTCGGATCACGTTCACATTTTCTAACAGAAGCGTAACCGCCCGTCTCTGGGACCTTGAGATATTGTTCGATTTTCTTGACGAAGTTTGCTGCATTTTCGAGGTACTGCGAATCGAGGTTAGGTAAATAATTGCAATGGAAGTGTGCCGGACCTTGGTGTTACCCGTCGCGCGCCATGCGTAGAAATTTGACTCCATGACTACGCCAAGTTAGACTTCTGGTGTCTCAATACGTGGAACATTTTGGTGCACACCTTCAGGTCGTAGGATATAGTACGAGTTCGTGAGATAGAAGCCATGCTGCTCATAGAACGCGAGCTGCTCATCAGTTGGCGCGCTACCACCAGTATAATCACCGTCCTCTGAGATGTATCCGAAGTTGTTGGGTCCGATCTGAGTTCTGAAATATAAGAATCGTTAGTACTAATCGCGTGAGGGCCTATCTTGACCCACGCAGTGCTGGCATAGGTGTTGATGCAGGCATCCGTTAACTCCAAACCATACTGGACGATGGTGTCGTTGCCCAACAGCTGACCACCGAGGATCCAGTTGCCGCCATGGAAGCATGCCAAATGACCACCAATGTGGCGAAGCCTAAGATCCTCATCCATAGCGCCAAGGACAGTCCAGTTGCCGACAGTGGTGTGGGTCAGCAGTTTTTGAATAGATGAGTCGATCGCGAGTTTCCACTGCTCGACCCAGAGAGGGTCCGCGTTGTTCGTCAAGTGGGCATATTTGATAAGGTACTCGAAGTATGAGTCACTGCCGCCTCCCCACGTCTGTGAAGCGGATCAGACGACTTGCACAGAGACATCTTAATAACGTACCACGTATCGCGAGGAAAATGAGCCATCGCGAGGATTCACGCCTTGGCCAGCGAGACCAGGGAAGAGTTTGTCATCCTATATGATGAAGTGAGAACAATAAGACATATTTTCCGTCGAACTGACGTTGGTTGCAATCTGACGGAAACTCTTCTCCGCAAGCTCGAGGTATGTCGCATTTCCCGAGTATTCGCTCCAATACATCGGTCAGCGCTTGTATCATGCTTCCGCAACAGCAACTTACGTCAACTTTGCCCATTCGAGAACAAGCTGTACGTCCATCAGTAAAGGTCACGTGCCAGTTCTGGCTAGATACATACGGTGCCAGCCTCAGCGATATTGGACTGGGAAACGACATTAGACAGGCAAAATGATAGCGTAGCATCACGAACATTGTCTTCGACAGGAGAATTATTCGTGAAGTCAATCCAGCTGAACTGGTTGTTAGATTTATTTGAATAGTTACATTTCGCTGGTTTGACGCACCCGAAAGGAATTGCTTGATCATCAACCCAGGCGTAAGCCATCTTGTCAGCAACCTGTTGGGCCTTTGCAATGAGGGCTGTGTCCTTTTGCCCGTTGAGCTTGGAGTTGAGCTCATAAGACGACAACAGCCCGCCGAGGTATCGGATTGTAGTTTCGAAGACTCTGTAGTTGCATTTGCGCATAGCCCCGCGCCAAAATCGTCAAAGTTTGCGGCCAGTATTCGACAACAGTCGGAATGGAGGTAACAATCACAAGAAGCGAGTGGTCAGCTATGTCTAGTACACAGCAGAACGAACTTACGACACAGTGCCTTCAACATTTGGCGTGTCGAAGTCAATGCCAAGAGCGTAGTCGAGGGCTTTCGCGTACAAATCCTGTCAATCGGCAATTGTGTCAGCTGTACTCGGGTGTAAACTTGTGCACCACCGCACCTTGAGGTCCATCACAAGCATAGTTGACATTGAATCAACAATGCTGGCTCCCCAGCCATTGCGCAAGTCGAGAGCTTGATAAAATTTTTGTTATGTACATGGTTTACATATGCTTAGCTCACGGATTTTTGCGAGTCGTTCTTGAATAAAAGATGTCTGTCCGGCCATTCATTGAATGCCTTCAATCTTTCATTTCGGAGGCTTTCATCCTATAGGATGAAGCTGTCAGCTTCCATATCGTCATTAGGACAGGAAGAACGCACGTTCCTGAGTGTGCGCAGGTGACTAAGACACGCCACCTTCGTCCGCTTCGTCTCTCCCACCCCATTAACGGCATCCTGGATCATTTCGAGCAACTGGGGAGTCTCTTCCTTCAAGCAGTACAAAGCTACGATGCCGCTAGCGATGGGATTCCATTTCGTTCACCGGTGACCCAATTGAGCAATGGATCCGCTATCAAAAAAGCCCCGATACGAGTCAGCCATAGTCGCCGCACAGGACCAGCAAGGTTCTTGGGTGATGTATCGCATCAAAAATACTAAGCAA
>JAGTJP010000337.1:0-20795 GCA_020744175.1 Auriculariales sp. MPI-PUGE-AT-0066
GACACTGCCAACCCGCGCGCGCGCAAACGACCGCGGCTTGCATCGCCGGAACGCACCACCACCACCACTACCACCACCACTACCGCATTTATGAAGCGCGAGACGAATGGAGTCGAGGCAGGCGGCAGCGGTGAAGCGTCGACATCGGGAACTGCGGTGACGAATGGACATGCGAAGGGCGAGCGTGTGGCGAGTGGGGGGCTATTCAGCGGCGCGAGCAGCGTGGACCGACACGAATTTGTGCGGCTGATGATCCAAGCTCTGCGTGACACTGGTTACAGGTGCGTGTAGACTCCTCACCGCGCGGGGCTTGACTAACGCGCATTCACCACCCTTAGCGAGTCGGCAGCGGCGCTCGAATCAGAGTCTGGTCTTGCACTCGAGTCATCCCATGTCACTTCATTCCGTCACGCTGTCCTCAACGGCATTTGGACCGATGCCGAAACCGCACTCGCACACCTTGGCGTGGCTGACTTGGACGACCTGCGTGTGCGTGCTCCAGCCCCACTCGCTGTAATAGTCATCCTGTGCTCACATTCGCTCGCTAGTCTGCACAGTGGCTACTCAATCAACAGAAGTACCTCGAGCTTCTCGAGAATCTAGAGCCAGAGCGCGCCCTCGTCGTACTGCGTGAGGTCCTCGCCCGCTGCGCATCGATAAGGAGAAGCTTACAATACCTCTCGTAGTGATGTACCCACGTGTCTCGCAGCTCCTCCCACGTCTGACTGCTGCATCTTACACAGACTCATTGATGTGCTCCAGTCCGGAAGATCTCAGGAATAGTGCAGGGTGGGACGGCGCTGCTTGGTAACTCCAGCTCGAAGGTTAGTAAAACAACTTCAAAGGTGAGTGAGTTTTTGTTCACTGGGACGACGGTTCTGGTCAAGGTTGGAGCAAGGTCCGCGGAAGGTGGTTGTCTCGATGAAATAGGGAAAGGAGTAAGGATCGAGGAGGGGCAAAACTCTTTCCTTGATCCTTCTCCTTCCATTTTTCATCAGAGATAAATCAACTCACGTTGGCCGTGGTCAAATCTTGCTGTACCACTACCCAGTGTTTGTATCGTTATAGCCTGTCCTAACTTGTGCAGTATACGTTCCACCCTCCATCATGCTCCCGCCACGCCGACTCCCCATCCTGCTCGAGCAGGCCCAGGCGCACCAACGCTCTCAGTGCGTTTACCACACCCGCGGCAACGCCATCTCGCTACTCGAGGACCACGCATGCAGCCGGGCCGACTTTCCCGTGCTCACCACCCAGATCCTCGCCGAACACGAGCACGAAGTCTGGAACGTACAATGGAGCCACGACGGCCGCTCGCTCGCCAGCGCGAGCAAAGACCGCAGCGCGATTATCTGGAGCATTGGCCCGACGACGGCGCCGGCGGAGCGAGATTGTCGAGTGTCCAAGGTGCTCAAGGACCACGACGACGACGTGACGGCGCTGGCTTGGTCGATGGATGACTCGGTGCTGCTGACGAGCTCCGGGTCGGTCATCAAGATGTGGAATGCACGGGTGAGTGGTGTTGGCTCTTATGCGATCGGCGTATTCTGACTCATGCTGCTGCTGCTGCGCAGACCGGCGCGTGTATACGAGAGCTGGTCAAGCACGATCAGGACTGCGAGGTCAGCTCATTAACGTATCTGCACGACGGGTCCGGCTTTGTCTCGGCAGGCATGGACCGCAAGATTATCGTATGGGTGCGGCACATCAATTCTAACCCGCTCATTTGATCGCTGACTTGGGCAATTGCGCAGGATAACGATGGCGTCCCGCGGGAAGAATGGCCGCTGGCACCCGTGCGAATAAGCGACCACGCCGTGTCGCCCGACGGCAACTACCTCGTCGCGGTCGGCATGCTGCGCGAAACTGATTCGGCCGGGACGTCCGCGTCGAATCTTGCATTGGGTAACGGGCATGCGACGGCAGCGCACTCGACGACGAGCACACCCAGCGGCACACCTGGTAGCAACTCGACAAGGCCGAGGAGAAAGATCGTGATCTACGACTTTAAGACGAGGGTCGAGAGGAAGTACGTTCGTTCTGGCACATTGAGGAATGTCTGAACTAAATGTCGTGACACTCGCTGCAGTGTCTTCGAGGTAACAGGCGAGTTGACGAGCGTCAAGGTGTCCAAGGACTCGCGGTATGCCATTATGAACCACGCGCCTGACGTGAGTATCTTGCCCTAGTGCCGTGGGCTCCTCGTTGACGCCGGCCGGCTTTCGCAGGAGGTACAACTATGGGACATCCCGGCGGGGCGGCTAGCACGCAAGTTCACGGGCCAGAAGCAGGGGTTGTACGTGATCCGGAGCGCGTTCGCGGCGAGGACGATAGCTTCGTGCTATCCGGGAGCGAGGGTGCGCTGTTTTGTCATTTTCCAGGTTACTCTCAGAACGTTGACGACCGCGCAGACGGCAACGTGTACATCTGGCACCGCGACACGGTATGCTGCTGGAGGTGCTTCAGGGCACGGCGAAGGCTCGGTCAACTCGGTGGCGTGGAACCCGCGCGAGCCGGCGCTGTTCGCATCGTGCTCAGACGACCACACCGTGCGGCTTGGGAGGCCCCGCCGCAGTGCGGTTTTCGTTTCTTGCTTGTGCTGTGCAACACCGAGCTGACTTTTTGTTTTGTTTTGGGGACAGGGGTATTGCTGACTTTTGACCGTGAGCGCGAACGGCAAAGAGAGCGCATGCGTGCCGAGGCGGCCGTCGCGGACGAGACGATGGATGCCGGCCTGGCGCAAGCGCAGGCGCGTACGAGACCCCTGGCGTCCTGACTCCCTTGTTTCTTCACGTCGCCCTCCCGCGCTGGTTGCGGCCGTCTGCTGCAGCACCCATCTACCCTACGGGTGGCTCTGCCGTCTGCTTCCATACTGACACCGTCGTTTCCCGTCCCATTCAGTCGGACCCTTCATCTTCTCAGCTCTTGATTTTACTCACGCGCACACACAAGTTCCCGTCCTCCCCCACATTTTCCCAGCTCACCAACGCATCCATTCGATCTCACGCCCCCCCCCCAACCTTCTACTCCTGTTATTGTCATTCTCATCACCCGCTGTGACTGTACATACGCAATTCGCCCTTGTTTGACTATTCCCAAGCATGCGCATAGAATTGTCTCCCTCTCTTGCTGCATCCCCCATGTGTCTGTCCGATCATAGTGTATTATTGCAACTGGTTATATTGTGCTACAAGGTTCCTCCCTATCCGCCTTTCGTCCTTCATGAGCAACTGATTCTTGGCGCACGGCCCCCCAGGAAGACTTGCGGTTTGAGGTCGAAGGAGATGCTGACACCATGCCACACGTGTTCAATTGCGAACAGGAGTACAAGCAACTACGTCACCTGTAACACATTAACCTATTTCCCGTCTTCGAGGGTGGGGCTGAAGCTGGTTTCCTACCTATAACAAGTCCCAAACTCCATAGTGTGAGGGGCGTAAGAATATCTAGCCGATAAATACCCTCGTTAGTTCGTTCACGATTGATTGCATGGAAGCTAAGCGGGCACTCTGTGAGACAAGACCTGACAACGGACAGCGTGACATGGGGCGAGATCCGCGCTGTCCAAGTCGGCCAGCTGCGACCTGAGTTATAATCTCACTACGGTTACAGTTACCTGTCTAGCAGGGATGCCTCTACGCAAGGATAAATTTCTTTCGAGAATCGCCCGGACCCGGAGACGAGCTTCAGCGACCCGACAATGGCTACCAACTCGGACCCCATCCGCGATCTGTTCGGCCAGCAAAAGCTCTCCGTCCTCAAAAACGCCCTCAATCCACAGTTGGACGATCTTTTATTTGCTCTTGAGCCGCATCTGGGCGTTGAAGCGACCGACCGCATGCGCAACGCGCCGGAAAACGCGATCACCGAGCTGCTCACTTTCGTCCGCCGTTCGAAAAAACCCCGAACTTGTCAGCGAATTCCGGAATATGGTGCTGCAGACTGAGAGCATCAAGCCACTCCTTTCTGTCGCTGCGCGTGAAGATGCGAAAAGATATGAGGGGAGCGGATCAACCGTCGAGGGACCAGGCGTCAGTGGCTTCGCCACCGAGACGAAGTCGCCGAACTCCTTGGGGCAAAACAATGTGAACGAGAAGAAGGATTCATCGCCGGCACGCTCTTCTACTGAGAATAAATCTGGCACTGGTTCCTTCAAGCTAGCGGAGCTCGGTTGGCGCGAGATCAGAACCTTTCAAGGTCTGGGTGGTCTGCTATGTCACTGAGACGGCGTTGTCTGACTGACACGGATGAGCAGAGCTGGAGGAGGTGTTAAAGGGTGTTGCAGATGGAGAGTCTGGGACTGTTGTAGTCTGTACTGATGAGAAGCAGTGAGTTTAGACCTCGATCGTGTTAGACGATGACCTGATCAAGTTTTGCATTTTTCAACGATAGAAAGCCGCTCAGCCCGCAATTTCACAAAGCGCTCCGCGCTATGGCTGCGGGATATCGCGACAATAAGGCACTAAATTTTGCAGTCGCCGATCTTGGCAACTCGAAGTTGCGCCCAGTGTCCAACCGTTTCAACATTGCGTCGCCATCCGTTCTCGTCTTCTTCAACAGCACCTTCATGAGGGTATGATACCGCTTTTTTACTTCATTCAAACCTCATTCCTTTGAGTAGACGGAAGGTGAAGATATCGATGGCATACGCAACCACATCCAGCAATGCATTCACGATATTACAGCTGTTCCGGATTCGGCGTGCGCCGGCCGGCGCAAGTCGCCACTCACGCCGAAAACTTGTCCGGCTGATATCTCAGCGACCATCTGTCGTGCAAAAACAGTAATTATATTTTTGGGATGGGGCCATATGGGGCTTGTGCATGACGCTTTTAATTTTTTTAAATTCAAACATTTAAATTTTGACATTTTGTCTGAGGTATCCGGTCAACAGATATATTTGTATCGCATTTATACCCCAAGTAAGCACATATTAAGTTAGCCGTATGCCTATGAAAGTGCACTGGCCATGTGGATTGGTGTATGAGCAAGTGAAGGCGTCGTTGTGCCAGGAAAGACGACAGATGCTACTGAAAACTGTGGTATCCTGCCTCTTACATGAAGACCTGAGAGTTTAATATCAAATTTATTAGCTAAGATATACTTAATGGTGGAAACGCAAAGCATGACAGCGTCAGATTACATTCAGAATGACGATGCGGTGGTGTACTACAAACCAGCCGGCAGCCGGAGCCGCTGATTGTACCGCCTGTATCTCCGTCAGAACTTCACAGATTTGAACAAAAATAATTAATTTAGAATGCTACAAGATGGGGAAAATGAAATGTGCAGTTCAATATGAGATAAGACGAAAACATAAAAATGGCATTTTCCCCATATCCATCTTCTTTGATTTTTCGTCTTATCTCATATTGAACTGCACATTTCATTTTCCCCATCTTGTAGCATTCTAAATTAATTATTTTTGTTCAAATCTGTGAAGTTCTGACGGAGATACAGGCGGTACAATCAGCGGCTCCGGCTGCCGGCTGGTTTGTAGTACACCACCGCATCGTCATTCTGAATGTAATCTGACGCTGTCATGCTTTGCGTTTCCACCATTAAGTATATCTTAGCTAATAAATTTGATATTAAACTCTCAGGTCTTCATGTAAGAGGCAGGATACCACAGTTTTCAGTAGCATCTGTCGTCTTTCCTGGCACAACGACGCCTTCACTTGCTCATACACCAATCCACATGGCCAGTGCACTTTCATAGGCATACGGCTAACTTAATATGTGCTTACTTGGGGTATAAATGCGATACAAATATATCTGTTGACCGGATACCTCAGACAAAATGTCAAAATTTAAATGTTTGAATTTAAAAAAATTAAAAGCGTCATGCACAAGCCCCATATGGCCCCATCCCAAAAATATAATTACTGTTTTTGCACGACAGATGGTCGCTGAGATATCAGCCGGACAAGTTTTCGGCGTGAGTGGCGACTTGCGCCGGCCGGCGCACGCCGAATCCGGAACAGCTGTAAGAGCGTCAAACAGCTCAACCAGCAGACTTATCCTCGGCCCCCCAAAGGCTGGAGCCTGAGTAGATCGATTAGGTTCTGGGAAGAGCTTCCGGACACTTTCGATGAGATCCATTTGGCGACATCGTTCGTCCGCGAGCTCCGACCACACCTCGTCCATGTGCTGCCGCATATTGAACGTCGTGCGCCACTGGAGTTCCGCGTGCTGCTCAAGACCATTCAAGGAACGTGCGGTCACTTTTCACGCAAGGGCGAGCCAATGATGACCTGCTTGTAAGCCATGAATCCTTTCGTACTGCTTCCACTGATAAATGGCGCGGTTCATGTGACAGCACTTGCTCGCCAAATCCATTCGTAAGAGCCGACTTTTGTACACGTTGCTTCGACAGCAGCGACCATGCTGGGCACAAGTTCCAACACAGCACAGCGCCGTCCGACGACGTCTACTGCGATTGTGGCGCGATGGTTGGTGGAACCCTCGTCGGGGTGCGCTGCGCGAAGCACAAGAGAGAGCACGAGAGCGCGAGCACAACAAACGGTGCGGACATTCCACCTGAGATAATGATGCTGCACATGCTGGGAATGATGGGCGGCCTCAATATGGATCATTGAACCTCGCTTATTCAACTTTTTGGTCTCATATGAATGAACTTACCTGAATAAACGACTTTGGATCAAACACAGCGTGGACTTCTTAGAGGCGAGCGGCATGACCACGAGAAACCACGGCCTGTTGGAGATCGAGCATCGTGACTCTGGAGGTTGGCACAGATACATGTCCTCAGCAATAGATAGACACCTCTTCGCGGTCCTCGGCTGAAAGCCCCGGCTTCTCGCAAGCTAGCCCTCGATGTACCGTATCATACTAGGAGAAGATCCCAGAGCCACTTCAGGCGTCCTAGAACGAGCAGTTCATATCGAGAGGGGGCGAACAACAGCCGTGCCAGCTGCGAGATCTTCCATGGTAATAGGAATAGGAAGTCCGCCCAGTGCTTTGACTCCCGCTCCCATCCTCGGCGGGGATGCCGGTGCCCGACCTCGAAACATTATTTGGCCCACCATTACCACGCAATTTCCCAAAGCTGCATGAGCTGAGGGACTATGTCGCGCAAATATGCAAGCTTGACCGACCTGCGTATGCGCCTGCGAGAGTCTTGTAGCCGGTACACTCACTCGTCAAATAGCTTTCCAGGCTCGCAACCCGTGAGCTTCTCAAAGGCAGACATAAGGAAACTCGAGACGCGAGAGTATGTTGTCAGGTTATTACTCGTGCACCACGCGCAGTGCTGAGCGCGTTGTGGCGTAGGTACTGGGTTTGCGAAAAGTCAGACGGTGTCCGCGTGCTCATGCTCGTGCTCCAAATCGAGGACACGCACGAAGTCTGGTTGGTATGCTTTTGTCGGGCTCGCTCGCTGCCACTCTCTCACCCACCGCACACCAGATCGACCGCCGCAATGACTACCGCGAAGCCAAAGGCTTCTACTTCCCCCACCCTGCCGACAAGACGCGCCCTCTGGGCTCGTCGCTATTTGATGGGGAACTGCTGATAGATGTTAACCGCACGACCGGACAAGTTCGTCGCTCTGACTGTTACGCTTGCGTGCCACTAACGGACCGCACCTAGCATACTACCAGACTATTGGTCTTCGACTGTCTCGTCTGTGATCAGCAGAATGTCATGCACAAACTCTTGGAGTCTCGATACGGGGTATGCCTAATGGTTATTGGGTCTCAGCAGGACTACTAACACTACTGCAGCGACTGCACGAATCCTTTCTCAAGCCCTTCCAGCGCATGCTGCGAGAAGTGCCTCATATGCAGAGCCAGCTGCAGTTCCAGTCCGTCACATAAGAAACTAGACGTGTTCTGCGCTGACAGCGTGTCAGACTTGGAGTTAAAAAGATGGAGCTCTCCTACGGCGTCGACAAGGTACTCAATGAGTATCTTCCCACCTTGGAACACGAGTCCGATGGTCTCATCTTCACCTGTGTCGAAACACCCTACATCATTGGCACAGACGAGACACTGTACGCCAGTCTGTTACCCATCGCCTGCATCTTTGACCACTTTTCGCTGCAGGTTGAAATGGAAGCCACCGAACGAAAACTCCATCGACTTCAAGATCGAGCTGCGGTTCCCGCCAGCTCAAAGTGGTGCCAATGCGGGTGGCCCAGATATGCGTGCCAAGCCTTTGTTTTTACTCCATGCCTGGAGAGGTGGGCAAGACTATGAGTATCACGACCTTGTAGATTTGGATGATGCAGAGTGGGAGCGGTGCGTCATCCGTTGCGAGTATGAAATTGCGCCTTCCGCTTGCTGATGTATCTTTTGAAGGATGAAAGCGTCTGGCGAGCAGTATGACGATCGCATTGCCGAGTTCAACTGGAACAAGGAGCGACAGACATGGCAGTTCATGCGGTTCCGTGATGACAAGCAACATGCCAACAATGTCTCGATTGTTGACAAGATTATCGTCAGTATCGTCGACGGAGTGCGGAAAGATGAGGTATGTTTATCCGACTGCTATCAGGGAGGGCTCTATTGACACCCATCAGCTCCTTCAACACCTTCCGGAAATTCGGCATGCATCAAAGACGCTGCGTGAAAAGCGCATGAAAACCCAAGCGGCTGCGGCCGCCATGAGTCGACCCCCGCACACGAACGGACATGGGCACAGGCAAGGGCAACGACCACCACAACCACCCTTACCGACATTCAAGTCTGGCCAGCCTGTATCAACGCGAGCGCTCGCTCCTAAGCAGAAGAAGTACCACGTCGGCAATCGGTTCTCTAAGGTCGGAGGGCCGCCACAAATTCTTGGCTGGCAGAGATAGCCCATTCCACCTTGGTCGGCATGCGCAGTGCCCTCAAGGGGAGCGCAGCGAGTCTCGAAGCATGGAGCTTGTCTCGCAGGTGCAGAGTGGAAGGATGTACGTTGCTTCGGCGGACAATCGTGCATACGCGCCGTCGCGCAGCCATTTCGGAGGTGTGGGTTCATTTCGCTCTCTTTTCCAGCTACCGGAAGACAGCCTTTCTTGCGAGCTGTAGTGTGGTTGTAGCGCGGTGGCATCATAATACGCTGTACGTCGTGCATCTTAGTGCCGCGAGCGGCAGCGAATTTGCACCCGCATCTTTCCCTCCTCTCTCTCGCGAACGCGCGCGACGCGATCGGCCACCCCTTCCTCCGAGGCGCTACCAGCATGCCCACACACTGATATTCTCGCGTGCGGTTGCCAAAGATCTCAGAATACGGGACAGTCTCCCTAGTGGCGTGCATTGGACAGCAGCTGCGTGCTGGCCGCAGCTTTCATAGTAGCGACGACAGCGGGGACGCGCCCAGCTTTCGCACACGACAGCAGGCGGCCAAAACCCCTCCCCGTCCCCCGCGCGCAGCGCAATGGCGCAGGCGTTGAACGGCGCGACCGGGTCGCAGCCTTTAACAGCTCGCGCGCATCCCGCAATCTGCTGCGTACCTGGCCTAACTCCTACCCCTGACGCACGGGAAATTCGATAGCACCCATCACGCGGCGCGCGGAGCGCCCAGCAAGTTTGTGGACGCGACGCCAAGCATTTTACCATACGCAACCCTTACCATACGCAACCCGGACAACAACGACGTACGCCGCAGGTGCGGAGCTTATCATACGACAGCCGGTTCGGTCATGGATACCCTATTTCACCACCTCCGGGTGAATCGCGTGGTCCCCATCGACGCGCCGTTCTTCCCGTATGTGGTGGCCAGGGTTTGGGAGACGTTGGATCGTGGCGCGTTTATGCGCAAGTGCGCCGCGATCTGGCGCGACCATGGGCTGTACGCGGTACTCAGGCACAGCTCCACGGACCAAGACGACGCACGCCGTCGGTGTGAACCTTGTTATCTCACACACATACAGACGATCCCGCCACGGACGCAGTTTCCGTGCGGAGGCTGCGCGAGTTGAAGGATGCTTCAATGATAAGACGGCATTCTGTACAACATGTAGGGCATCTCGGTGCCAACCTCCTTCGTGTATAAATACTTGGGAGGGTCCGGGACAATAGAGACTGCGACATGATGTAGGATACTTGCGACTGAACAAAAATATCATTTCCTTCAACCATGAGTAGCGGGGCTGCTCTACATGTGCGATGAAACATGTAAATCGGTGAGAGGGATCTGTTGTACAATGAACGATGACACGAGCTGGAGCGAAGCTGGTATCATTTGGTGGAACGAGCAGGCTTGTGGAGAGAGAAACATTTCATCAGACGAACCACATCTTGTGCTGCTGATTGGGATGGATGCGACCAAACCTTTGCTGCATGATGGCCAAGGCGCGGTCTGGGTCATCTCGACCTTCGGCGGAGCTGGTGACGCTCATGTCGAAATCCGGGTGCCAGTGGAACTTGGCACGGCGACAAACGAGCTGCAGGCAAGCAAATCAGTATGAGATGAGATAGACTAGTGAGGGCGGGGGGCTGGGGAGAGAAGACGTACATCAGCGTAATAGACCGGGGCAGGAATCGAGACTGCCTTGGTTGCACGTTCGTACACGTAGCAAAGATTATACGAAAGCTGCTGCAGCCTGAAATGAAAGTTTAGCGCGGACGAAGCTTTAGCAATTCGAAGCTGACTTGTTGCTGTCCAGCTCCGGATTCTCGTTGTGGGTTACGATGTAATGCGCGGGGCGTGCAGCTATAACATTGTGAGCTCAAGTGCACTCACGCTTGACCGCCATTGGACTTACTGCCTTTGATAGCGGCCTGACTCTGAAGCTGTTCACATGTCAGTTTCGTAACACAAATCGGCCTGAATAGTACATACATAGAAGTCAAATAGGATCGGATGACCAATGTCCTTGCTGTAGCACAAACTTGTGAGCACATAGAGGTGCAGCTCAACACACTAGCTTACTCAAACACCGCGCCGGCTTTGCAATTGCCATTCTTGTCCGCAGCGGATGACTCCTCGGGGAAGAAGCGCTGGTGGTGATGCTTGGTCACGATGATGAATGTGACCATGGGTTTGGGTGCGTCCGGTTCACCATGAGAAGCTTGCACTTCATCAATGGCCTCTGGAGAGCAGGTGAGAGGAGGACATGAGAGAGGGCAATGGACTACTTACTCATGAGGGCCTGGAGTTCGAACTCGGTCACCGAGGCGTACTGCTGCTCGCCGACACCATCACTGTTTAGGATACTAAGAATCGATCTCCATGAATACGAATATGAGACATACCGATAGAAAAGTATGATTTGGGGCCATGCAGTGAGAAGCATCTGCTTACGACGCTCGGGTGGTATTCCGCTCGGGATTGGGTCGTTCATGCGACGGTGCTGCGTCAGAAGGCGCACCATGATATTCTTGAGATCCATGATTGTCTCCACGCGCCGACCTCCAGTCTGGATTGAGATGTCGGCCCCGAAGCGGGTGAGTTGAGGGTTGATTGATGCAACAACACCGCAGATGGACGGGCTGGTGATATTCCCGGCGGGAGGGTGCGAGACATCCGCGCCGATGATGAGCGTCGAGCGGTACTGATTGGTCTGCGGAACGAAACTGCCTATCTGTCAGTAAATGCCTCAAGCAGGCAGTAAACCTCACCCTGGTAAAGCCCTCATAGGAAGGACCCAGTTGAAGCCACCCAGCTGCAACGAGTTAGTTTGGCCGAAAGAGACGCAAGACACAGTGTCGCGTTTTGCTTACCTTGAGGTTAACCTTGGTGGCCAGATTGTGAAGATAGTCATCCTGAAGATTAAGTCAGTTACGCAAATCACGACCAAGTCGCGCCGCTCCCATACCTTGGCACCCGATCTGATTTTCGCGAATTGCACAACTTGAGTTGGAACTCCTTGCGCCACATCTCCCCAGTGCTTAAACGCAATGAGGTCCTGATCACTAGGTCGTGGCATGATGCCAAAAACAATCGCAGGCGGCCTGGGAAGGCGATGGACCTCCCGGAGCTGCGCAAGATACTGCAGAAGGGTTAGCGCGAAGGACCACACATAATCAGACTAGTAACGCACGCCATCGACGTTGCCGCCTTGCGCGCCACGGATGATAATGGCTCTCGGGATTGCTGTAACACAGATGAGTTCGAACACAAGCCTCGCATGACATGAACTTACGGGCTCCATTGTCTCCACGCAGGCCTATACAATTCGATCAGCCACACAATGTACACGAGCGTAGCTGTAAGACTGACCTAGATTATGCAGCCTTTCGGCAATGTCATTCGCAAACCTATTGGCCACTTGCTCGGCGTCGCGATCGTCGCGAGGTGGAAGCATAGTGAGACCGCCCATGAGTGCACTTGCATCGGTGCGAAAAACTTCTTCCTCGGGAGCATCCACTGCGTTGACTCGGGAAGAATGACCTTTTCCTCGTTTCCAACGTAGAGCTCAGGTCGATCCAGAAAGCGACCAGCAAGCTGCAGCGGGTGAGATGCAACGGTGATGCTTGAGGACCGCAGGAAGTCGCTGCTGTCGTATTGAAGGTTCTGCATCATGCGAAAATTACATTAGGGGAAAGGAAAAGATCAGGAGTGAAGACGAGGCGTACCTTCTTAGCTTCGGAGATGAGTTCGCGCCGACGCTTTGGCCCACCATTGCTCGAGATGTCGACCATGGCTCGGGTGACGTCCGGGGGAAGTTCGCCTTTAAACTGTTGCCCTGGAGTGACCAACAGGACTTCGAGGGGGTACACTCTGTCTTGGTTCTTCCCGAACACTGCGCACAACGAGTTGGGGTACCGAAGTTGCTTTTGATACGTGCGACCATAATGCTCCTGCCCGTGCACATATTAATAACATCGCGAGAAAAGGGGGCTGGCGTATAGCGCACCTCAACAGACATCATGTTGCCGTCGTTGTCAGAGAACTGATGGTCGCGGGCGGAATCGGTGGTGATGCCTCCAACACGTTTCTTGCGTTTCCGCAAACGAGAGTTACCATAGTCGCACACGACGAAAACACTCTGCAGAAACCTCTTGATCTTCGCGTGCAGTCGGAGTGCCTCGTTGTCGCGCGGGGGAGCATTGAGTGCGCGAACATCGCGGAGGCCAAAGACGGCCATGACAACATCGACGAGGTTGCCGGCACGAATCCTGCGAACGAGTAATCAAAACAAGAAGATGAGATCGGGTAGAATTAAGTACTTACACGAGGCCGTAAGTGATATCGACTGTCATCAAGAGCTGATTCTGGGTCGCCTTGAGCTTCTGTTCATTGTGTTAGAAGTATACACGCATCTCGGCGAATGATCATGAGGTACCTGATAGTAGCCGGACCACAGTTCGAGGAACGGGACGTTCAGAGAGTAAGGTTGATCGGGTGGGAAGAAGACAGTGTTCTTGGTGGTCTTGCCCTCGCGATTTTCGATGAGGCTGCCGGCGAGGTTTCAGTTTAACGAGAACTTAACGAGATTGCGGGACGGTGCACTCACTCGCGACCAACCATCTGAAACAGCACATTGAGCACAGTGCTTGCCATGCCGAGATTGCGGAAGGCCTCCATGCCCTGCTCGCCCAAGGGGACCTGGCCTTTGAGGACCATCGCGATGAGAAACCTGTCGTCGCCGTAGTGTCAGTCTTGCGAGAACAAAGCTGTTCGGAAGGAGAGCCGACGCACGGCACATCGATCAGGCCGACTTTCTTCAAGGTGACTTCGTATTCCTTGGAATGTGGGTCATCGCGGTCATCGGGCGAAGCCATCCACTACAAAAGACTTCAACGCCGAGGTACGGATGATGTGAGAGAACAGTCGCTTACCGTTTTGTGACTATGCATCGAAAGACCGAGGTCGTGGGGGATGTAGAGATTGACCATCCCATCAAAGCCGCCGCGACAATTGAAGGTCGCAGCCTCGCGCGCCATAAGGTTCGAGACGATGCGTTTGGCGAGAAATCCGGGCGCAGGCTCGTGGCTGCCAGAATCAGTGATGGTAACTGCAGATAGTAAGGTGGTTACATCGTCAGCATGGGATACAATGCTACGATGCCCGCGAGACATACCGTGGAAGTGATGAAACATCCGACAGTTGCCGACGTTTATCACAAAGTTATTCGATGAGGCTCTGAAGGTTCTGCCGATGGTACCGTAGCCAGCGCGGCGCGGGAGACGAGCATGGTCATCAGCTGCAGAGAAAGCATACTCGAGCGGTGTCGGCCGCTGCTGCGCCATCGTTGACTTGAGGGGGCGAAAGTTGCCGTCAAGAGGGAAACCTTGAAGAAAGATATTCAATCTCCGGATACGCCTTAACATACCATTGCCATCGATAAGAACGATCTGAGGCTGAGGCTGAGGTTGAGGCTGATGTGGCAACTGTGAGCATGGTTCAGCCTCTTTGCCGCATAAGAGCCAATCGCACGCGCGGCAAAGCGGGTGCGAAATTGTTCTTTGAAGTTACTGCCGACCTAGATTAGCAGCAATTTGCCGCAAAGTCATCGGCTACCCGAAAGACTCGAACATGTGCTGGGCTTCGAAGAGCCCGATGTCGTGGATAAGACGGGCCAGTACGAACACGGAGTGCCGGCAGTCTGTCAAGGCATAGAGAGAGATAGGGCTATTTTACGCGGCAGTGTCACGATAATGAGGTACTTGTAGGGTGGTACGGCGGACCTGCCCTCGCGGTGACCGCAAAGGCATACGCATCGGCAACCGAACATGACAGACCGAAAAAACTATTGCCAAGGTCGTGAAGAGTATCGGTAGTGTTGTGTTTATTGTCCACTTGCGGGCCGGTTTCACAATTCAGGATACGTCTCGCTTATGGTGGCGGGGCAAAGTTAGACAACATATTAGCTCAAAAAGCCGTTCACGTCGGTACCGAACAGGTGTGCGCGGGCAATCGCGCGGAAGAGAATGTGAAAGAAGAGTGGCTGGCTCGCTTAGGACTCCGCGCTAATAGAGCCTGCCGAAAGCACCCGCCAAGTACATCCGAAAAACTTGATATCTGGTTCATTCAAATGGTGCAAGTTATCTAACGACTCCACAAGATCTCGTCAATCTTCAAGATTAGCCCTACGGTTTCTGTGGCAGCTCGATCGCGCTCGTGCTCACGAGCAGCGGCTGGACGACCTCCTCCTCCAAGACGTTGCCAACAAGTCCCTTACGGACATTGATACCGGCCGCGTTTTCGCCAAGCGCATGCCGGTTGCGCATCTCGGTGACGATGGCGATCGGGTTGAGGCCCGCGTTCTCGGCGAGCGTGCTTGGGATGACCTCAAGTGCGTCCGCGTACGCCTGGAAGCAGTACGCCTCCATGCCCTTGAGCGTGTGCGCATGCTGCGCGAGCAGGCGCGCGACGTGGATCTCCGGCGCGCCGCCACCGACGATCAGCGCGCGCTTCTTGACCAGGCAACGCACGACACACAGCGCGTCGTGCAGTGACCGTTCGCATTCATCGAGAACGACGTTGCTCCCGCCCATGCACAAAACGCTCACCGTCCGCCCTGGGTTGCGCACTCCCGTTATCTTGACGATGGTCGCTTCGGCCTTGGTCGTCTCCTCGACGAGGTCCGCGTAGCCGAGCTTGTCTTCGGTGAATGCATCGACGTCCGCAATCGGCTTGCAACCGAGCGATTTGGACAGGAACGAGATTTCGTCACGCTCGACGTCCTTGACTACGAGGATTTTGAGTTTGGCGAGGAAGTGCAGCGAGATGTCGTTGACGGCGTCGCGCAAGATGGACTTTTGGATGAGGAGCACATTACAGCCCCATTTCTTGATCTTCTTGCAGAGCTCGAGGATGTAGGCACGCTCCTCCTTGATGACCTTGTCCATCTGCCGGTAGTCGTTGACCACAACCGTGTTGTCCATGTCAGGCTTCGGCGCGGAGAGCTGGAACTGGATCAGCGCGATCTTGGCCTTCTCCATCCTCCGCGGACCACCGCCCGACGAGACGACGTTTTGGTTGAGCACGACACCGTCTACCAGCTCGGTATCTTCGATGGTGCCGCCGACCTTCTTGACGATGCGGATGTCGCGCAAGTCAACGTTGGTCGAGGATTGTGTGGCCAATCGAGTGACTGCGTTCACTGCGATGGGAGCGAGCAGAGATGATGATTGGGATACAATCTGCGTGTGCGAATTAGAAAGACCGTCCGTTTGGCGCCTCAGGAATACGAACCTTGGAGTTGAGAGATGTTTTTGCGGCGCGCAGCAGGGAGGTCTTGTCGTCAAGGTTGATCGGAATGGACATCTCGGTAAGATACTCGACAGCCTTTACAGATGCCTTGAGGAAAGACTCGGAGATGATCGAGGGGTGCATGCCTGCAAAACTGAGTTGGTGGCTTGACAATGACCAAAGTGCACACACCTTTCTCAAGCATCTTCTCAGCTGCACCTAGAAGACTGCCCGCCAGCACAACTACACTAGTCGTGCCATCGCCGGCCTCGATGTCTTGCGCCGCCGACAGATCGACAAACTGTGAGCATTTGTCAGATCCCGCCATTGTCAGAGAGCTCGAGGTGGCATACCATCTTTGCTGCAGGGTGGAATGCCTGGATGTTGCGCAGGATAGTCGCGCCATCGTTGGTGATGATGACCTCGTTTTTCCCCGTGATGATCTACGCGCCGGTTGAGCGTTGGCGAGCGCATCGCAGCCGTGGCTAGAAATCTCGGCGTACCATCTTGTCCATGCCCTTCGGCCCCAGCGATGTCCGCACAACATCGCTGATTGCTGTAACGGCGCTCTTAGCTACGACGCGCAAAGTAAAGTGTGGAACGGCGTACCCTTGGCGGCGATGATGTTGGCATACCGTGAGTCCTTGCCTTTGCTCTACACGCACTCGATGTCAATATTAAATATATTTGAAGCTGAGAAGTCATACCTTGTCATCAAAAGACGCGTTGGCGCCTGACTTGCCAGCTGCTGACGCAGACGATGCACCTAATGCGGTGGACATTGGTCAAGGCGAGAGAAGCAGGAGCGCCGGAGCGGAGATCGCGCACGCGTACTCGATCCCAAAACGCGAGATTCAGGGAACACGCCGATTTTTGCCAGTCTTGAATTTCATGTAGTATCGAACCTTGAAATTTCTAACAGTAACAGAAGTCAAATTGACCGCCACAGTAGTTGGTAAAGCGGCCACTGACAGTCGCACCCAGACTAACACTAGTCACAAGGCGCTATCTCATTATTAATAAAGAGATCCCTCGCGAGCTGGAGCTTATGTGCCATATAATGAATGAGACTCGCTCAGCCAGGTTAAGCTACTTCCACACCGTGTCTCCTTGCCTCGAACCCGCTGGTCGCTCGTCCACAAACTCGGACTGATCTCCCGCGTTCCACGACCCGTGTGATGAGCTCGGAGGTGGCAGCGACACCGGTGGTGAGGGTGGAGATTTCTTCCGCCCAGACCCATTTTTGCTGAACGAGTCGACGAACTGCTCAAACCGGCTCTGCGTCTCGCCACACTCGCTATTCTCCGCGCGCGCCGCAAAGGCTTCGTCCATCCGCGCCTCGAGCGCGCTCGCCCGTGACGGCCCCCACGGGTGCGTGCCCAGGAACGAAGCGACGCGGCTCGTCAGCAGCTTGCCCGCTTGACTCTCGACTGTCGCGTGCAGCCGCCGGAACACCCTGCAGGTCAATCCTAAGCGCTATGTGTCATGTCGAGAATGATTCAGGCTGGCGTACTCGGCAGACTCGCGAGGATCAAAGCACGCGCGTGCCATCAGCTTGACACCAATCTGGTCAGCTGCAGGATGCGCTTAGTGGCAGTGGGTCAAGAATGCGGTCGACATACCTTCATATTCGTGAGACCTAGAGCTAGGTAATCTTTAGGAGCATCGTGAGCCGTATAGAAGTAATAATGGGGGCCATCTTTCCACGCACTGGAGACCAAATGCGACTGCCATCTGGCCAACACCGCTCGGCACGAGACCAAAGACCTCCAGAACCCAGGCGATAGTCATGAATGGCTTCTTTAGGGACACCTGCTCAGAAGGATGCCGCGCGACTGAATATGAGAGTGAGTTCGCCGGCAAGAGTTCAGAAAATCACCACCACCACACACCAACATGGGCAATTTCTACAGACAGAAATGAGTCGATGAGTAACATGAGTGTTTCAGGGCGTGAGACGACAAACCATGTCCAAGTACTGCGGCTAGTCCATCATCGTTAGCACAAGTAGGTAAAATTCCGGTGTAAACCACGATATGGCCGCCTGTGAGAGAGTCGTCAGCAACATTGGTGACGCCAGCGAACAACTCACCAAACGTCGTAAAGGCATTCAGCTCCGCCGACTGAACGACATGCACCGTCCACTCCTTTTGCTGAGCTACCCCTGCATCCTTACTCGGTGTCCCAACATCTACGCGCAACCGAGGGTCCTCATGCTCAATGATACCCGACGCCATGCCTCCAGCGACCGCCTCGTCGTCGCGCGAGTCGCCCTTGATGTGTCCAAGGTTCGACGCAAGCAGAATACGCCTGACGATATTGGTGACATACAGCGCGAGTGGATGATTATCCGGTAGTGTGTTGGCGCCGTGCTCATGCTCAATCATCCTACCCGCCTGCACGGCCATTTGCTGCTCCGTCTTCGCAGACACGTCCATAAACCGCGTGCGTCCAGTCTCAGGTACTTTCTCCAGGCTGCATGTGCAAGGTAGGTCGGTGGATCAAGACAGGGCTTGGACGAGCGGCGCGGCGCACTGAGTGTAGACGTATATCCCGCCGGCCACGCAGAGCCCGCCGAGTAGGTACCATTCCCACGGGTCCCGGTTCAATGGGCGCCAGTTCTTGTGGGGCTGTCCGCCGAACCGGACGTAGACAGCGGAGGAACGCGTGGAATTGGAGAACTGTCGAAGCCCAATCTGGTGCGTAGATAAGCGCCGGTCGCAGGGAATTCAGTAGAGGGGAGCGCAACGTTGAAGTGGATAAGCCATGCGAGCCCAGCGCGGCCCTCAGAGCGGTACGTCCTATGAGTGCAGCCGCCATGACAGACAGGGAGAAGCGAAAACGCGTTCCCGGCAAACGCCTTCCGCGTCATGCTTCTTACCGTCCCACCCCGAATGCTCGAACGCGCGCCCGGTGCACAGCCAGGAAATGCAAAGCTATGAACTAAGCGCTGTTCTATTGTAGCACCAGGTTTCTAATTGACACGACACCGTTATACTACCGTGTAGCTTACCCTCGATGTTCCCTTGGACCTTGAAATCTTCTTGACCTTGGTTTCCTCCACAAAGATCAGTAGTGTCCACGTGTGTTCCACCACACGGATACGTCTCTGCTCCCACAATCTTGACCACCCTGAACTTCTCCCCAGGTGCGAGCAAGCTGCGGTCAGGGATAAGCCTCTCCAGTCCATTCTGCCTGAAGTCCTCCTCATCCCAAAAGTCGATCTCGACGGGCATCTTGGCCGCGATAAACTCGTCGAGTTTCTTCTGGAAAGGCTCCTTCCACTTGCCGTCGATGGACCCGCAAACTCGCACGACGCCGAGTCCGGAAAGTGCGAGGCTTTCAATTCGTCAAAGCCCTCGATCTCTCGCTCGCACAGGTGGCGCACCGCCGCACCGAGGACATGCCCTGCCGTGTGCAGCCGCGAGTAAAGCACGCGTTTCTCGATGTCGATGGCCAGCTCAACCGTCTCGCCGGCGCCAAACGCCACGCCGGTGCCAGTAAATCGGCCGAAGTGCAGAACACGGCCGTTGTGGATGGCGTCCATCCGTACCGCCTGCACGTCGAACACGGCACCAGACGCATGGGTCATCGTGCCGACGTCAGAGGGCTGACCGCCGCCTTGAGGATGAAAGTTTGTTTCCTCGGTGACGACGACATGGTCTTGGTCGGTACCCTGCTTGAAGAGCAGGCGATTCGCCTCCTCAAGAGCAGAGAATGTATGTATCGCGCTCACGACGCTGGAGAGTTTGTATAATTTCGCGTTGCGTTGGTACGCGAGCACAGTACGCGCGATAGATGCCATGAATGTGGAATGACTCGACCGATGGTGGCTGAAGGAATGAGGAGGAAGGAAAGGAATCTTGATGTCGGGCTACACCGACACGAAGCGCAGTGATCGAAAACTTCCTGATGATGTTTGAAATTTGAATCTATGGGCGAGGGATAGTGACTGAGACTGTGAGTTCCAACTAGAGCCACCTTGCCACAGCCCAATGGGCGGAGGTAGACGCGCATCCCAATTCCTCGCATTGAAAAAGTGACTAATTTCGTATTAGTCTTCTTATGTGAAAATCAACCACACACAATATGTCTACTATAGTATCACCGGTGTTGGGTGTGCCATAATTACAGGCGTTCGCGCGTGCGGTGTCCTCGAAATCCCTCGGCAGCTGGATCCTGGAAGATCTGCATGACGCAGGGATCGACAGCTCGCGGTTTGAGCGCGGAGAACGGCCGGCTGAGGCTCTGCATCCACGCTTGCCCTCCGACAGCCATGGCCACGCTGCCATCCTCAACGTTCACACGCCGACATCATCTTTCTCGATAATACACTCTCGTGCGCGTGCTTTGGGTTTAGACTGGGGGGCGGTGTGACTGACTCGCTGACTGGTTGCGGCGCAGTCCATGATGAACATCGTCGCGCTGTTCAACACGCTCAGCCGCAAGGCCAACGGAGGCACGGGTGGCGCGCGTGTTGGTGCGGGCTGGCTCAAGTACGAGTGGTCAGACGCGGTGTGGAATCTGGATGACGGTGCGCCGGTTGAGTGCGTGGAGGCGCAGTGCGCTGACTATATTCCAACCACCGGATTGACAGCCTCTGATTACGCCATTTGGGTCTTTCGCCTCACTGGGAAGCTCCCCAAGTCAGGTACGGAGGACCCTCTCCGTCAACGTCACGTCAACAGCGGCTGCCGCTCCTGGGA
>JAGTJP010000338.1:0-20755 GCA_020744175.1 Auriculariales sp. MPI-PUGE-AT-0066
AATTTTTTTCTTTTTTTCTTGAGTATTGTCTTTTTTCTTCTTCTTCTTACGGCCCACTATGCGCTTATTTTATCTTCACTCACCATTTGTCGACGGTGGCAACCGCCGTCGTTGCCGGACCTCTCCTCGATGGGCAGCTCGGTTTCTCGATTCCCACGTCATGCGCTCTCTCAAATCTCTTGACAGCGCCGAACTTGACGCAGCCGACATGACCGTAAGAAGCTTCGCCAGACAAATTTTTCGTCATGCCCTATCTAATTCAACCATTCAGCACGACTTCGATGACGCGCAGCCAACGATTGCGCAGGAATCAACCTTCGCGCGCGCTCTGGCCTCAACGGCGCCGAAGTTCAAACCCAGGGATGCTCTATTGCGATGGGCATAACAGGGCTAAATGCTTTCTACGCGTTCACACCAAAGCCACTCCCGTCAGTCAAATAGGACCCACCACTGATATCAGAACCGTCAAGGTCACGCGAATCAATAGCACGCTTTCACAGAGAGAGGTGCGCATGATGATCCCACGACCAGCAAGCACAATGCTGAGTATGAAAATTCTATTCCTAGACCGGAAAATATGTTAGAACTTGCCACCGTTCCCTGGTTTTTCCAGTCGTTGACATTTTTGTTACATTGCAGGAAAAAGGACCTGCGACCACGTACTCGAGCTCAACGTTCTCAAACAGGTGCTAAATAAGGCGCATGCGACGCGGCTATGGCGATGACGGAGGATGCCATTTACGATGTCAAGGACTACACGGACCGTGGTTGGGAGCTTGCGGTCACCGAAGGGCAGAAGCGCATTTTGGAGATCCGCGAGATTATTATGCGGCCGCGCAACTTGGTCTCGATACAGTGCGTCACTGTGCTGTGCAGCTGTGATTACAGTGGCTGAAACCCTCCGCTTTTCGCAGAGCACGCATCGAGGCGCTCAAGACCGAGACGATGCGTATGTGTTGAAATCATGTCCCTCGAGAACAGTCGCTGAAAATTTGTCTGGACAGAACGGTTCAATGGCGAAGGGAGCTCTGTCGTCGGCCAAACTTACCCTCTCGACTATCTCGCCATGTCCGACTACACGCTCAAGAAGACGGTGGAGTGGTCGCTTGAGACCGCGACCCTGCTCGACGTCGCCATTCGTTGCGCGGTTTCCCCGATTCGCCGAATGGTGTAGAGCACCTCTGGATTACATTTATGGTGTACCTCCGCAGCAAGGCGCAGGAACGCATGAAGCAGATAGAAAACGCGAAACGCGCCGCTCAGTGCGCCGCCGCACCCGCCGCACCCGGGGCGCCGGCAAGTGGCCACACCAAGCGCGGCGGCGGCACATTCTCTGGTGCATTCAATCTGGAGACTCGCGCGCTGGACAAGGCAATCAAGCTCGTGGTCTTGAAGATGTTGTCGCCAAGTTTGAGCGCAAGAGCAAGACAGCTGCTGCCGCGGTAGGCTTCACGCCGCGCCGTACATCGTCCCTTGAGCGCCGTGCCGCTGGCAAGACCGCCCGTAGGAGTGGTCCCAAGGCCGCTGCTGGCCCGTCCTGTCCGGCAAAGAAACAAACACCGAAGAAGCAGGTCAAGAAGGTCAGTGGTTTCCTAAGCAAAGCATGGCTGGCAGCAGGCAGGCATGCAGTCAGGCTGACCAAGTTCGCGCTACAGTCCGCTGCCAAGATGAAACCCACGCCTGCGAAGAAACCTCGCCGCCCCGCCAACCGCCCCGCTCCTCGCAAGCCCACCGGGAAGAAGCAGGTGGCCAAGCGTCCCATTGTACGTCCTCGCACTGTGTCGACCGACTGCCCGGCGCTCACTCGCTCTTGCCACAGACCCGTCCCCGCCGCACACCAGGCAAGCAGGTCCCACGCAAGCGCACCACGCCTCGCAGGAAGCCCAAGCGCGTGCCCAAGCCCACGCGTCGCCCCAAGGGCAAGGCGCGCCCTCGTCGTCGCCGCAAGTAAACAATTGCTGCCAGCGCGCCACGATGAATCGTAACCGCCTATTTACCCCCATTCAACTCTGTATTCATTTATTCTTCTGCAACGGACTCCTGAATGTAGCGAAATGAATATCAATTGTTGTACTACAACCTCCTGGACCTGCAGGCACGGGTGCCGAATCACACAAGTTCCTCAGCTCTCCATCAAACACGCTGACGAGCCAGGTGATGAGCAAAGGCCACCGAAAGGTTCAAATCCCAGGACTTTGTTGCCGTGTTAGATCTTCCATTCGGGCAGAAATTCAGTTGGGATGTCGGCAGGCATGCGATCAATCGAGTACGATGTAGTCAGGGCTGGTCTATGCTTAAGTCACCGAGGCCCACAGGTCCGTGCAACCAACGCTGGCAGAGATCGATATGCTTCGTACGACCTATAACCCACAGATTCTTGGAGAAGTGTGGACTTGATTTGCTTTCCATGCCCATTGTTGAGGGTTTGGGCATTCTATCTCGTATCGGAAAGCAGCGAGCAGAGCGCACCGTGACGCCCATACCACTTCCAGACCAACTGAGCATGTCACAACGTATCACGCCTTGCCAAAAAAAAATTGCAGGATGTGGGACCAAGAGATGGCAACACCACAGCATTGGATTACTCGTACCTACCAACGCGAGATATCCATGTGCCTGTGTCGATCATGGTGTAATAAGAGTCAAAGCCGACGTACTCACGACCAACCCAGCCTCACCGTTGCCGGTCGAACAAATGCCAGGGCATCGGGATTGCACCCTCCGATATCGGCACAAGTGTCGGTGACACAGCCGTGATAGCCTGTCCACTCCGATCCGAAGGCTGTTTCCGTACCTCCGTCAACTGTTCCGCGAGCATCTGAACACCTGGTTGTCGGAGGGCCCAGATTAAAGTGTGAATCCTATCGGATGGTCATCGCAGATCAAAGGATCGTCGCTGTTGCTACATGGCCGTGTTCCTTGGAGCTTAAATAGCAAAACCGCAATCCTCGGAATGTGGCCCATACTTCTTCTTTCTTTCTTCGGGTACCCAGCTAGGGTACCTAATTCTTTTCTTTTATTTTCTTGACAGCTTGAACTTTTTTCATTCTTCTTCTACGGCGCCGCTATGCGCTTCATTCTTTCTTCACTCACCATCTTGTCGACGGTGGCAACCGCCGTCGTTGCCGGACCTCTCCTCGATGGGCAGCTCGGTTCTCACATCATGCGCTCTCTCGAATCTTTTGACAGCGCCGAACTAGATTCATTTGATGCAGCCGACATGACCGTAAGAATAATCTTCGCCAGACAAAATTGTCCTCGTACCCCCATCTAATTCAAACCGTTGCAGCACGACTTCGATGAACGCGCAGCTGACGATTGCGCAGGAGTCAACCTTCGCTCGCGCTCTGGCCTCAACGGCGCCGAGATCCAACCCAGGGATTGCTCTATTGCAATGGGCATAACAGGGCTGAATGCTTTCTACGCATTCACGCCAAGGCCCCTCTCCGTCAGTCAAATAGGACCCACCACTGATATCGGAACCGCCAAGGTCTTGCCAATCAATACCAATCTTGGACAGAGGGAGGTGCGCATAAAATCCCCACTACTGTACCAGCAAGCACACAATGCTGATGTACGAAATTCTAATTCCTTAGACTGGAAGATATGGTTAGAACGATTTTGCCACACCGTCAGGAACTCCAAGTTGTTAACCATTTTTTGTTAAAAATGCAGGAAGGAGGACATGCGACCACGTACTCGAGCTCAACGTTCTCAAACAGGTCCTGAACAAGGGTGCATGCGACGCGGCCAAGACGATGACGAATGCTGCCATGTACGGGACCTTGACGGTCACGGAAGGGCAGAAGCTCATTTTGGAGATCCGCGAGATTATCATGCGGCCTGAAAACTTGGTCTCGTTACAGTGCGTTGCTTTTGCTGTGCAGAGCTGCGATCCACGGTGTGGCTGAACCCCTCACTTTTTCCAAAGGGCACGCATCGAGGAGCTCAAGACTGAGACGATGCGTATGTGGTTGGATCGTGTTCCCTCGAGAACAGTCGCTGAAAATTTTCTGGACAGAACGGTTCAATGGCGAAGGGAGCTCTGTCGTCGGCCAAAATCACCCTCTCGACTATCTCGCCATGGCGGACTACACGCTCAAGAAGACGGTGAGAAGGTCAATTGAGACCGCGATCCTTCTCGACATCGCCATTAGTGCGCGGTTCCCCAATTCGCCGAATGGTGTACAGAAACTCTGGATTACCTTTATGATGTACCTCCGCACCAAGGCGCAGGAACGCATGGCGCAGATAGAAAACGCGAAACGCGCGGCTCAGTGCGCTGCCGCGGCCGCACCCGCCACGCCGGCAAGTGGCCACACCAAGCGCAGCGGCGGCACATTGTCTGGTGCATTCAATCTGGAGACTCGCGCGCTGGACAAGGCAATCAAGGCTCGTGGTCTTGAAGATGTTGTCGCCAAGTTTGAGCGCAAGAGCAAGACAGCTGCTGCCGCGGTAGGCTTCACGCCGCGCCGTACATCGTCCCTTGAGCGCCGTGCCGCTGGCAAGACCGCCCGTAGGAGTGGTCCCAAAGCCGCTGCTGGCCCGTCATGTCCGGCAAAGAAACAAACACCGAAGAAGCAGGTCAAGAAGGTCAGTGGTCTCCTAAGCAAAGCATGGCTGGCAGCAGGCAGGCATGCAGTCAGGCTGACCAAGTTCGCGCTACAGTCCGCTGCCAAGATGAAACCCACGCCTGCGAAGAAACCTCGCCGCCCTGTCAACCGCCCCGCTCCTCGCAAGCCCACCGGGAAGAAGCAGGTGGCCAAGCGTCCCATTGTACGTCCTCGCACTGTGTCGACCGACTGCCCGGCGCTCACTCGCTCTTGCCACAGACCCGTCCCCGCCGCACACCAGGCAAGCAGGTCCCACGCAAGCGTACCACGCCTCGCAGGAAGCCCAAGCGCGTGCCCAAGCCCACGCACCGCTCCAAGGGCAAGCCCCGCACTCGTCGCCGCAAGTAAACCAATTCTTGCTCCGACGCCGCCGCGGTAGATCGTGACGTCCCATTTCTACCCATTTATACCTTATGCTCTGTATTTATTTTTGTGTCCCGGCGCCCCTGACTGTCACAAAATGAAATCAACTCTTCTAAATCAACCACCATGCGGAGCGGCTTCAACTTGAAGCTTGCGGCGGAGTCTTTCCATATACCGCTTCCGGGAGATAGATCGCGTCCATTGCAAGCGAGAGAGAGATATAGCCGTTATCTGCACATTTATAGGAGTGCTTGTGAGCTAAAGCTGTTTAGCGTTCGAAAGTAAATTTGGAAAACGCCTAGCACAGGTTGAGTACTAATTGTAAGTGCCGCGCCATCTCTGAAACATTTCCCGAACTTGTTGTCTCTCCACGATTAACTTTGCAGACCCACAAGGTCTTCCCGCCTGTGTGATGTGGCGGCGACGAGAGAAAGAGGTGAACGACTGCTAGCAACGCGATGTAGGTGCCAGCGCACACCCAAGGTCGCCAACGTGCGAGGACTGACAGCGCAGACAGATCTCAAGTGCAAAAAAAGAAAACTCAAATTAATAAACACGCACTGATGTTTTTGATTCATACACCCAGACACACGTTCACAAAAAAAAGGACAGTGGGAACCTCTACAAGGGGGAGACCAACGGGGGGCAGCACAAGGACAACAAACGGGGAGCTCTCTGCACACTCTGCAACTAGTAAAAATACGTACCAGAGAGCGCGGGGGGAGGGGCTAAGGTTACTTTATGATGCAAACGTCCGTATAAAGGCGGTGTGTGTGAAGAGAGAGCGTCCAAAGGAATGACAGAGCGGGGCAGTCGAGCAAGGTGTAGACGGCGAGGGGGACCATAGAGACGACGATAAAATGAGCGAGACAGCAGCAGCGAGAGCTTACATTTACACAACATGGCGGTGTGCCTCTATTGGCACTTGGAAGGGGCTATGGGTTTGTCCCCGAGCAGCAGAGAGTCCGCTTTAGAGCGAGCCCTCAGCCATCTTGGCCATGTAGTAGCGGACCATCTCCTCGACACCCATGGCGATCGTCCAGCGGTTCTCCCAGCCTAGGATGTCCTTGGCACGACGCGTGTCAGCGCGGCGGCGTTGCGGGTCGTCGGTGGGCATCGGGCCGTGCACAATCTCTGGGCGCTTGGCAGGGAGCGGGATCCCGTCCTCACGCTTGACGCGCTCGACGATATCGCGAACCTCTTTGGCAAAATCGAGGATGGTGAATTCGTCGCCGGAGCCGATGTTGACGGGACGCGTCTCGTCCGAGTTCATGAGCAGGATGAGTCCATCGACGAGGTCGTGGATGTACTGGAACGAGCGTGTTTGGGCACCATCGCCGTAGACGGTGATCTCCTCGCCCTTCAGGGCCTGAATGATAAAGTTGGAGACAACGCGGCCGTCATAGGGGTTCATGCGCGGGCCAAAGGTGTTGAAGATGCGGGCGACGCGAATGTCAACACCGTCCTGGCGATGCATCGCGTATGCGAGCGTCTCGGCGACACGCTTGCCCTCGTCGTAGCAAGCGCGCGGGCCAATCGGGTTGACGTGACCCCAGCTGTGCGCGCGCGCATATGTTAGCCCCTAAGTCGTCTGTCTCGGCGAAACGTGCGTGGTACGACTTACTACTCCTCATTCTGCGGGTGGACCTCTGGATCTCCGTAAATCTCGGAGGTGGAGGAAATGAGGAAGCGGGCCTTGGTGCGCTTTGCGAGGCCGAGCATGTTGAGAGTGCCCATGAACGAAGTCTTGATAGTCTTGACCGCGTTGAACTGGTAGTGCGGAGGGGATGCGGGGCAGGCGAGATGGTAGATCTCTGTAACAAAGTGTCAGATGCAGGGCTAGAACGCATGCAGCAGCGTGGACACTGGACGCACGATCACACTCAATCATGAAGGGCTCTACGACATCGTGCCTGACGAGCTCAAAGTTTGGGTGACCGACCCAGTGGGCCACATTTGTCTTTGAGCCAGTGAAAAAGTTGTCGAGGACGGTGACCTCGTGGCCGAGTAGCATGAGACGGTCGACGAGATGCGAGCCGACAAAGCCGCCGCCGCCGGTGACGAGCACACGCTTGCGATCCGAGGGCGGAAGGAGTTTTACAGGAGGAAAGCGGGAGAGCGTGGTGTAGGAGATGGCGTGGGTGTCTGGGTAGTAGATGGATTTTGACTGGTAAGCACTGAAGCCCGCCTGATTAAAACGAGCATGGTGCTCCTCTTCATCGCCAGATCCGGAGCCCTCGCCGTCGCGCTTGACGTAGTGCGCGCGAAGGTATAACGACCGCAAGAGGTTGAGGTCTACCTGGGAGTCGAACCCGAACCTGTTATCGCCCACCTTCTCAATCACCGCGCCATCGCGTCCAAATGTCATGATAGCTTTGGATGCGGAGGGAGAGAGCGGAGTGGAGACAATGGGTGTAGCCAGGTGAGTCGCTAGGGGCGTAGTCATTTTTGTACTAGTACTAGGACGGCGAGGTATGGAGTGGCAGGAAGCAGAGTGCCAAACTCTGCCTCTAACAGTTCCGCTCCACCGCCCGTGCGGCCAATGATCCAGCCCGCTTGTGCATTGCCCGTCATTGTGCGGCCCAGCCTCCATAACAAGTTATACCCAAAAATCTCGCGGAATGGCATGTGTCGCATGCTTGCTCCAGATCGCAGCGGACCTCGCTGATCGCTAAGATGGGCTGTGAATCACGGCCGTGCTTCTGGTCCTCCTCTCACGACAAGCGGTTAGAGTGCTGTTAGACACTAGAACTTGTGCTGTTCAGGGAGCCACGACGCGGCGTCCTTCTCGCCATTGTCAGTGTAATACCAAGTTATTTATTCGGATATTGATCCTCGGCACCGTCGGAACCGCTGTTATAGCGAAGGTCTGTAATATCAGCGACATCGGTGCCAGCTCTACCCCTCAGACGTGACTTTTGGGCTCTGCGCTCACGCTTATTAGAACCAAGGGTGCGCTCTATCGCCATGATGTGCTGCGTCATCCCGTCAACCCTGAAAACGCCGACTTCCGCGGAGTTGACACGTCAAATCACGCTCCCTTCCGCTGATCAAAGCCGTCGTTTCCGACGCTTTCCGATTGGCTTTCGGTATTGCTAAGGAGATTTCGGTATTGCTAAGGAGATTTGGCGGGCATAGTCTGGTTCTACGCGCGAAATGCACGCTGGAGAATGTCTTAGCGCGCACTTGCTGAGGATGTGGGCTGACGTTTGGGTGCAAAGGCAGCTAATCCGAGTCGTTTGCGCTCAACACATTTATTGCCATACAACGCGCGAGGCATTGGATGAATAACTCAAACCCGCCCACAACTTTGCACCTGGCGGCACACACGCGAATCGCTTGGACTCAGGTTACCTGGCTCTGGGCAAGATGCGCAGATACTTTGTCACGTTTATCGTTTGAGAACTTAAAACGGTAAAAACGTTTTCTGGATGGGCTTATGGAGAGGAGGACAATGCAAACACGACTTCACACTCCGACGAGCGATGCTTGTCCTCCTGCCATTCGACTACTTGATCCAATCAATCGCGCGCCATGGGTAGCACAGTTCCTGAGGATATTTTGCTTCTCTTCTTTGATTTCGTAGCTTACCCTGCGCCTCTGCCGTGGCCGGATGCCGTGTACGACTGCGAGCGCGCCAAAGCACCATTTACGCTCGCCTCAGTCTGCCAAAGATGGCGCACGATCGCAATATCCACAGCAGGCCTCTGGAACTATTTCGGGTTTCCCGATCTCAATCGTGCGCAAGAGACGCATCTACCGCGACTGCGCATCCTGCTTGCTAGGTCGGGCGAAACAGAGGTCGACGTCGTTGCTCGTTGGCATCCCATTTCAATACCGTTCACCACGGAGATTGCAGACGCAATAGGCAACATGGCTTCGCGATGGAGACATGTTCACATAAACGTCCCCCTAATGTACCCGACGGCCTTTTCACAAGCGTTCCGTCAGCAGTGGCCATGTCTACAATCTCTGTCGCTCTCCCACTCAACAGGAAATATGAAGCTTCCACTGGCCCCTCGGCTCACGGACCTGTCTTTTTTCGCCCCCAATTTGGAGTGTTTAGATGCTCTGCCATTTTCTACGCCAAACCTGACCAGGCTTTCTATCTTCAGTGACCATTCAAGCATACCCAACCAGCCACTGCTTGCGTTTGCCCGACAACTAACCGAACTCTCTCTGCTCAACAGTGACTCAGCATTTCCTGGGCAGCCCATCCTATTCCCACGGCTGCATTCGCTCACCCTCGCGAGACCATCTTATCTGGAGCACATTCAAGCACCATCACTACATACGTTGACCCTCTATACCAATGCCGTCCACGCACGATATCTACAAATCGATCCCAGTTCAGTACATTGCACATCTGTTCGCCATCTGCGCATCTACGGTCCTGTGGCAAAGAATCTCACGTTTTCATTCCGATGCTTCACCAACATCGTGCAGTTGACGTTCGACTCCAACGGCCATATAAGGCGAACGTGGCCAAATTTGAACACCTTCTGGATCCATCCAGAGTTTTTCGAGGCTCTCTGGACCTCGCTATCGGATTCTCAGCCATGGCCACGGCTCAAACGCATCCATCTCGGACACTTGTATAATAGGAGCATGGATTTCGCGCAGGAACTCATCAACTTTGTGGTCTTCCGGAACGTCGCCCACGAATCGTATTACACACCGGAGGACGCTGAAGCGTTGCGGCCAGACAGGATTGAAGCAGTCACGATGGGCTTCGACGGTGCCCCTGAATGGTTCGTCTCTGAGCTGCAAAATATCCTCCCCTCCAGCTCTTTTGCGCAGTTTCATCCTCGTTAGACTTTACGAAGGGAGACAGGCGGCCTCCGCCCTCGTGAGGAACTTGAAGTATTGCTGGGTTATGAAACCTCACAGTTGCGGCCTAGTCGAGCTAGCATGTAAGAAGTAATCGATTATATTACCTGGAATGCTGCACACATGACTGTTACAACGAAATGGGGGACCTCGAAAATCTGCAACCCGTCTGGATCTAAGCAGCTATAATGGACGTCAGACTGAGGCCCCCGAGTAGCTGATTTCTAAGCTGCAAAGAATTCCACCCTCCACTTCGGATGTCACAAGTCTCCTCGTTTATCGCTTGAGAGCTTGAAACGGAAAGAAGAATCGTTTTCTGGATGGCTTATGGAGAGGAGGACAATGCAAACACGACTTCGCACTCCGACGAGCGATGCTTGTCCTCCTGCCATTCGACTACTTGATCCAATCAATCGCGCGCCATGGGTAGCACAGTTCCTGAGGATATTTTGCTTCTCTTCTTTGATCTCGTGGCTCACCCTGCTCCTCTGCCGTGGCCGGATGCCGTGTACGACTGCGATCGCGCCAAAGCACCATTTACGCTCGCCTCAGTCTGCCCAAGATGGCGCACGGTCGCAATATCCACAGCGGGCCTCTGGAACTATTTCGGGTTTCCCGATCTCGATCGTGCGCAAGAGACGCATCTACCGCGACTGCGCATCCTGCTTGCTAGGTCGGGCGAAACTGAGGTCGATGTCGTTGCTTACTGGCCTCTTACTGTAATGCCGGCGATCACGGAAATTGTGGACGCAATAGGAAAAATTGCTCCTCGATGGAGACATGTCAACATAAGCGCCTCCGCAACGTACGCAACGGCCTTTTCAGAAGCATTCCGTCAGCAAGCGCTCCGTCGGCAGTGGCCATGTCTGCGATCTCTGTCGCTCTCCCTTCCAACAAAAATCGTGGAGCTTCCGCTAGCCCCTCGGCTCACGAGCCTGTATATTTCTTCCTCCAATTTGGAGTGTCTAGATGCTCTGCCAGTTTCCATACCAAACCTAACCAGGCTTTCTATCTTCAGTGTCCGTTCAAGCATAACCGACCAGACGCTCCTTGCGTTTGCCCAACAACTGACCGAACTCTGCATTCTGAGCAGTACCTCAGCATTGCCTGAGCAACTCATCCTACTCCCACGGCTGCATTCGCTCACCCTCGCGAAACCATCTTATCTAGAACACATTCGAGCACCATCACTCCATACGTTGACCTTCCGAATCAATGATGCCATAGCACGGGATCTACTAGTACAAATCAATCCCAGTTCAGCACATTGCATATCTGTTCGCCATTTGTGCATCTACGGTCCTTTGGTGGAAGAACTCGCGTTTTCGCTTCGATGCTTCACCAACGTCGTGCTGTTGACGGTCAACTCCAGCAGCCATGTAAGGCGAACATGGCCAACTGTCACAGGCTTCAGGATCTATCCACAGTTTTTCGCGGCTCTCCGGTTCTCGCGATCTGATTCTATGCCTACGTGGCCACGACTCAAACGCATCCATCTCGGACGCCTGGATGATACAAGGATGGATTTCGCGCGGGAACTCATCAACTTCGTGGTCTTTCGAAATGTCACCCACGAATCTTATAACACACCGGAGGACGCTGAAGCGTTGCGGCCAGACAAGATTGAAGCAGTTACGATGGGCTTTGAAGGCGCCCCTGAATGGTTCGTCTCTGAGCTGCGCAGACTTTTCCCTCCAGCTCTTTGCGGAAATTCGTCCTCGCAGACACTATGAAGTAATACAAGCGGCCTCCGCCCTCGTGGGGGACTTTAGTGTTGGCGAGTTATGAAACCTCACGGTTGCGGCCTGTTCAAGCTGGCATGTAAGAAGTACCCGATTATTGCCTGAAATGCTGCACACGACTATTGCAACGACACGGAGAACTTCGAGAAGCTGCAACCCGTCAGGATCTAAGTAGTTATAATGGTCGTTAAATTTGGTGTCCCCGAGTAGCTGATTTCTCAGCCCCACTTTGGATGTCACCAGCCTCCTCGCCAAGGACTACTGAAGCAATGACGACAGATTTTATTTTTTGAGACTTCCGTCTGACTACAGAGATGCGAATGCAGATACAAGAGTGATTGAGCAGGCGAGGTACAACAGAAGGAGAGGAGAAAGCGCGGAGAAATGTCCACGGAGCACTTGCAGTTCCGCGTCTATGAAGATGACGGCGCCGTCTTGTTGTGAGCAGCTTCGCGAAGTGAGTCGAACGTGTCACTCTTGAGGCACATCCCACGGAACACACCGCCTTCCTTGTCGACGAGGCTCGCGGGGGTGTCAAACTCGACCACCTTACCAGCCTCAAGGACGAGGATGCGGTCGCACTCAATGATTGTATGTAGACTGGAAGAACGCAACGTCAGAACTCAGTATATCAGCACAGGCGCGATGTGAAAGTACGCACCGATGGGCAATGATGAGCATGATCCCGTCGCGGAAGCCTTCACGGATGGCATGCTGGATCTTGTGGTCCGTCTCAAAGTCGACCGACGCAGTGCTCTCGTCCAGGACAATGACGCTCGTCTTGCGCAGCAGCGCACGCGCCATCGCAATCAGCTGGCGTTGACCGGCACTCCAATTATTGCCACCCTCGCTGACGGCGGACTCGAGCGTGATCACAATGCGTGAGCTCTCCGGCTTGGGCGTGGATGCGCCAGAAGAAGGTTTCGCGGGCGAGCCTGAGCCTTCGATAAGCGTCGGCGCCGCAGACTCAGCATCGTCGCTCGCGGGCTCGTCAACGAGAAGCTGTACAGAGCGAAGCACCTCAAGGCACTCGGCATCCGTATACTCGTTGAAGGGATCCTATCCTCAAAGTCAGCATCGATTGCACAAGATTCACCTGTTGCGTACCAAGTTCTCGCGAAGGGTGCCTTTGAACAGGACAGCATCTTGTGGGATGAGCGTGAGGCGCTCGCGCAGATCCTCCACTCCGATGTCAACGATGGAGATGCCGTCGATTACAATCTTGCCCTCCGCCGGGTCCACGAAACGGAAGAGCGAGAGGGCCAGGGTCGACTTGCCCGATCCCGAGCGGCCAACCAGACCAATCTTCTCCTTGGGCTTGATATCAAAGCTGACACCATGCAGCACGGGGTCTAGGTCCGGGGCATACTTGATAACCGTCTGGTCGAATTTGATGCCACCTCGAGCGGAAGGCCACCCTTGCGGCGGGCGAGAGCCCTCAATGACACGCGGGGGCTCGGAAGGAAGTTCGATATACTCTTGAATACGTTCTACGCAGGATTGTTGAGCATTCGTTCCATTCGTTTGATCAGGGTGCATGGAGACACTCACCAATACCGTTGAACGCTTGCTCAGCATCAACGTAGCTGCGCATGAAGTAATAGATGGTGCCCAAAAGGCCTTGCGCCTGAGTGATGACAATGGCAGCCATACCAGCAGAAATGCCAAACATGAGCGCGGACTGGGTTGTCAAGAAGAAGGTGAGAGCTCCCAATGCAGAGAAGCGGATCCGCAGCCTGCACGACCAGTTAGTCGGGTTATCTGAGAGTCGGACACTATTGGCACTTGCCAGAAGTTCGTCATCCAGTTGTAATAGAAGGCAGCCTGGAACTTGTCCAGACGCTCGTGCATTGTCTTGAGGAAGCGACGCTCCTCGCCGAACGCACGAACAGTTGCGACTCCGCGCAGAAGCTCACTAAATGTCGATAGAACCGGGCTGCGCAGCGTGCTCTCCAGACGGTTGAGATCGCGTGAGGTCGAGATATAGCCCTTTGCCACATGGTAATGCAGGTAGAAGATGACGGCCGCGGCGATGATGAATGGCGGTACACCATAGGAGATGGTGGCTACGGCGATCCCCATCGAAATGCCTTGCTCCAGGATGAACATGACATACCACGACAGCCCAGAGTCAACGGTGTCGATGTCTGCCTCAAGGTTAGATAGGATAACCATGGATGGAAAATGGCGAGGCCGCACCTTTGGAGAAGCGGCTGAGAATACGGCCAGCCGGGGTTTTGTCGAACCAACGAGATGGGGAGCGGAGAACAGACTCGAGCATGCTGTGGAACAGATGGCGGGCAGCGCGGATCGTACTGTAGATGCTGGGAACCTGCGCAACAATGCTAAGGAGTGCGTTGACGGATTCTAGAACGAATCTCAGGATCGATCGCATTTCCCGCGTAGCCTGGAACTTACGGATTCCGATATAGACAAAGACGTAAGGAAGCGGGCTGGCTGTCGCGCTCGGGAACCCGAAAGGTGTTTTTGTTGGACCATCCTTGGGCTGGCCGGGAGCGTCGTCATAGCTCTCACTCCACGTCTTGACCCAAAGCTTTTGCAGCAAATCCACTATAACCCTAGTCAGTACGGAAGGATAGTGCCACTGAGCATAGCTCACTGTTCCGCTGCGCCAGCACGGTGACGAAGAGAAGAACCATAACCCAGACACCAGCGGCGCGAATGTCTGAAGGCATTTAAGTGATGTGGCAAATGCCACGTTCGACAACACTCACAAGTGATGTAGTGCTTTCCCTTGACGGCACCGCTGGGTTTCACATGAGAAAGTTACTTCGGAGAGTTAACCATATGACATACCTGTCCTTCGTTTCCTTGTCGCTCAGCTTCTTGGCGTCCTTTGCGTCTTTGCCGGCTGCCTCTTCCAGATCGTCCTCGTTGAGCTGCTCTTCCTCATCCTCGACCTTGGATTCCTTGCCCGGAGGCAGCTCATCGCGGCTGCGAAGCTCCTCTACGGTGCCCTGAAGGTCAATCGTGCCGTTCGACATGCGCACGACGTATGCGCAGTGGTTGATGACGGATTCCACATGGTGAGTAACAAGAACCAGAGTACGGTCCTTCATGAGGGGGCCGAGGAAGCACCGCTGAATGATAATGGATGCAGTGTGCGTATCGACGGCGCTGCAGAACGTTAATGAGCCAGGGTCACGGGGGCGTTGAAGTTTAAATAGACATGCCTCAGAACATCATCGAGGACGACAGATTTGGTGTGGGCGTAGATTGCACGGGCAAGAGCGACACGAGCCTTCTGTCCGCCGGAGAGTGTGATACCCTTCTCGCCAATCTCGGTCTTATCACCGTCCTCGAGGCTAAATCATCGTCAGCTGGTGAAACTACCACGGCCCAGATTACATCTCACATTTTGAGGTCAGGGATAAGAGCGCAAGCGGAAAGAACCTGATAGTAGCGTTTGCGGTCGAACGGCGTACCAAACAGGATGTTCTCGCGAATAGTCTCTACAGGCTAGGTGAGGATGGTAGCGATAGCGATGAAGCATGAACTTACGGTTTTCTAACCATGGCTGCTGGGCACAGAAACTGATCGACTCCTTGAGCCCCGTTTGGCCGTCCACATGATCCGGGAATTTGGGCAGGAAGACGCGACCTTCAAGGCACTTCATCTCGCCAAGAATAGCAGACAAAACTGCGATGAAGTGAGAAATTGAACTTCTTTATGTGATAGAATGCACGAACGCGAGGACTTTCCGGAGGCAGTAGGACCGTAGACTAGGGTTATCTTGCCACGGGGGAAGATGACACTGATGTCGCGCAGCGAGAACTGCTCCTTAGTCGAGCCTCCAGGTGTTACGGTGGTGCTTGACACAGTTGCGGAATCAGCAGATGGCTCCTGAGGCTTGCGACGCATGGTCTTCAGCGTGAGGGTGTCTCGCCAGGTCCGCTTCTTGCGTTCCTCCTCGGTCTTCTTTTTGAGCTCTTCCGCAAGCTGCTTCTCAGGCTTGACGGCACTGCTGTTCCAAACGAAGGTGGCGCCCTCCGCACCAATGCGCTGGTCGAAGTTACGGTCGTCATAGTCGGGCAATAGGGAGCAGACATCGGCAGGGACCTCCTGCTCGTCCAAGAAGTCACCGATGCGCTGCACGCTACCGTAGACACGTGTGAGAAGATTGGCAATCATCGGCAGCTGCGTAAGCTCGTCGGTGAGGATCTGGAAGGTGAGAAGAGCGGGGAAAGCGAGCGAGATCGTGAGCTCGTGACCGGCAAAGTAGGTGAACGATGAGAGGGACACGCTGGCAACGACAATCGGAATAACGTCCCAGATGAAGCCGAGGAAGAAGAGCGCGAGCTGAGAAAACGGAGTGAGAAATAGTAAATAGCAGGTTTGTGTCAACTCACGCGCATCTCAAGAATTGTCTTCAGCTCGGCCTCGCGCTGCTCAGTTACACGTTTGATCCAACGCGACTCCCAGGCCGAAAACTTGATGAACTGCAGAACAATGGCCTTCAGTAGAGTCCAAGTGCTGGCGAAGAGGCTCCCTTACCTTGATCGACTGGATGACTTCGTTCATCGAGCGCATGCGGCGGTCACGCATCTCCATCGTCCGCATAACAATCTTGAACTGCCACTTCATGAGCAGGGTGTTGGCAGGGATCGCAATGAGGAAGATGGTGTAACCCGCGAAGGCGCTCCAGCCCATCAACTTGTACAAAAAGGTTGCCGCCAGGACAATCGACAACGGCGCCTGGATCATGACCTGGAAGACATTGATGAAGAAGCCAATGCGGTTGGTATCGGTGGAGACCAAACTGGTGATCTATGGACACAAAACGTGAGCAAGCGGTGCGTAGTTTCAGAAGGAGAGCAACTGACCTTGCCCATGTCGGCACTGCCATCAGTCGTCTTCGAGTCCGGGTCCTTCTTGTCGCCACCGGCAGAGACAGCGCCACTAGTGTCAATGCGCTTCAATGCCTTCTCGTAGATGCTGCCAATTGCCTCAGTCTTAGCGCGGAGTGTAGCGCGGCGACCAGTGTAGAAGTTTTGGAGGTCCAGTTCACCCTTGGCGAGCTGCATGAGGAACGCGACGAGAGCCCAGAGGTACGCGGCCTGGCGGCCACGCGACGCCTCCGACTCTTCGGCGTTCATGAAGGAGCGGTCACCAAGTCCGACATCTGCGGCGAGCACATGGAAGAATGTGCTTGGGTTTTGCATCATACGCGCCGCAGAGTCCGCGGTCAAGTCGGATGTCTTGTAGGTCGACTCCATGGCGATGAGCAGTTTGTTCAGAACCCATGGCTGAAGAACGCCAAGAGTTGAGGAGATGAGCTGCGAAACTAGTAAGGCGACTGCGAAAGTTGTGAAGTGAACACCATACGATCAGGGTGCCAGTGATGGTCAAGTCCCTAGCGTTCGCCTTGAACAAGCGCAACATGAACGAACTGCCTCTGGAAACCCAGCGTGAGTCTTGAGATTCTACCGGGAACGAAGATCCCAGTCCTTACTTGACGTCACTGAACTTCTTGAGAATGACCCTCGCACGGAGATTGCGGGCAAGCTGCCACACGTCAGGCTCCTCCAAGGCCATCTTCTTGCCCTGAGCAATAAGCGGATCAATCCAAGTGAAGGTCGCCCATTGGAATACAGTCGCCCAATCATCGAGCGCAGGATTTTGGCCTTCGGCGTTTTTGGTTGGCGTGCTCCAGGTGACACGGACAGGGGTGTTGAGGACAAGAATGGCTCCAAGGAGGCATAGGCAGGTGTGACTGATGGACAGAAGATCGAACCGAAGGGGTTGGGAATGAAGGCGTTAGGGAGAGGCTCAGGGTCAGAGGGAAGTATGGACACGTAGAGCCCGACGAAGCTGCCCAGTAGGTTTGGAAGGAAGATAGCAAGGAGTGAGTAGTATGGCAGAAGGGTCGGTTTGAGCAGTGGTAGGAGTGTGGCATAGAGCTAATTTTGTGTCAACCAAACTGTCACAACTAGAACAATTTGTCACGAACCCAAACAGCGAGTTGGACAGCCGGCAAAGCAGATGCGCCAGCCGAATCCGTCCAAGGCCTGTCACGTACGAACATAGCAGTGCGTGCGACGAGCTCAGCGAGACCAATAGCCGCCAGGGTGTAGTTGCGGGCATTGCGAGGGTTTTCGGCGCTGGCAGCTCGCCGTCGTCGCGCGCAAGGAGCGGGGTCGACTCGGACGTGTGGCAATGTTGCGGATTGCCTGGTCCGTGTTGACCGCGCCATTGGTCGCTTCGTGAGCATCACCAGCATGGCCGTCGCCCTTGGGCTTTGGGTCGAGCAGCTCGTCCGCACGTTCATCTTCCGCGGCTAGGGCGTGGGAGAGGTACGGTCAGTGTCCGTAATGCTTCGACAGGAGACACCAGCGGCGCAGTCGAACTGCAAACTCACTTATCAGGTCGCTCATCAGCGCGCGCACACCAGGCAGCGCATAGCCAACGCCGCCGACAATGGCGAATACGACGGCACCAGCGGGCACGCCAACATTCAGCGCTAGTCTGGATTTGCACGCGAGGTCATCCCCGCATGCTCCCAAAGCCATCTTGTAACTCCCAAGAATCGAACAAGTGTGAGCGAATAGAGCGAGTAACAAACTCGCGGCCCGCGTATTTAAACGCCTAGGCCAAGGGGTCGCACGAGTGAAAAGCAGGAGGCGAACGCGTACGAAGCGCCGATCAATATGTTTGGCGCAGCACGAGCTCGCCATCACTGCAACCTCGGCATCTCCACATGGTTCTCACATCAATTGCGAGTCACCAAATTTTGCCTCCCAGTCAGAAACGGCCGACGGCCATTTGCAACGACCTGCTCAGAGAACTCTGACTCGAAACAAGATAACAGCTGGTCAGATCCATAGGTCTCAATAACCCGGCGGCCGTCATTTGTAATGTATCCTGCGAGCGGATCACACGCTCATATGGCGTATTGTTCGGAAACGCCTAAGACCCCTGTCCATGCAGATCCAACAAAGCTGACTGATCCAAACCGTGCAAAGAGGGTGAACCCCTAATCCCGAACAGCTGCGAAGGTTTATATTCATCTAACTACATGCTCATCTCGACGTCCTGCGTCGGCGCAGCAACGGGGCGTTCGCCTGCGCGAGGATCTCGCGGCGCACCTCTGGTCCGATCTGTGGATGTGGAGCCACACGCACAACGTCTAACAGCGCGTCCTTTTGGTCGGCACTGAGGAACGACGCGTATCGCTGCACGAACACCAGCGGCTCTGATGCAGAGCACCGGCAATCGCTGGCCATTCGCTTTGTGCGCATTCGCCAGCCGCACAAAGTGCTCCCAGACACGGTCGAGGACCTTGTATGGAAGCGCATACTTCTTGTCGAGAAGCACGCGGATGAAGAGCGATGTGGGCCCGCTGTACTCCATTTGCGCCAGTCGTCCAAGTGCTGCCGCTGAGTGCATGACCGGGATGCTGACACGGGCGAGCACGCTTGACAGCATGCCGCTTCACGGAGGGTGCAGCCACCTTCTGCGAGAGGAAAGAGAATCCCCTTGAAGAACGCTGCGGCTTGTAAACAGCCTTTTTGAGAGCCTCGTACAGATGGACGTTGAGCTTGCCCTGGTTTTCGCGCATGTCTGCGCGAACCGCAGGGAGCAAAACACCCTCCAAGAATACCCGCGCAGCGGTGGCTTGAGATTGGAAATGAAAACTCGCGTTGCGGCACGAGTGGCGTGTGGCGACCAAGCCTCTGGTTTTGTAAGTGCGAGCAAACGCGCCCACTGTGGCATGCTGGGAAGCAGCTTGAAGAGCTTGGGCAATGCGCCTGAGCGATATGTTGCGAGCAACGCGCCAATGCGCGAGTATGCTTCAACAACTTTTGGGTCAAGACCAGCACCTGGGTCCGGTGCGGCATCAGAATCCCTTATCCTTACTGGATAGAAGATTTGACTTTGCGAATGGATTATGGCCCGTGAAGACGCACCACGTTTCGTTGCTGTAGATTTTATACTGGCCGCCTCGTCGTCGTCGCCGTCCGCACCAGCAGCATCTGCCTCTTCCAGCTTATTGAGAATCATGTCTGCGAGTGTTCTTCGCTCGCCCGTGTTCGATGGAAGCAATGCATCGAGTGTTTGCAGGTCAGCTTCATCGATTTCCTGTGGCCACCATCAGCCACTGCAATGCAAAGCCACTGGGACGACGTACCAGCTCCTCGTACACCTCCTCGTCAACATCCTCGCCACTCCCGTATTCATCCTCGTCCGAGTCTATGCCATGTACAGGCGCCCGCGCAACTTTCTTGGGATCGCCCATAGGCTCATCTTCCTCGCTGTCCTCACGCAACTCCTCCTGTTGATCCTTCGCCAGCTGAAAGATCTTGCGCGACGTCCTCGGATCAATTATAACCTGTATGCGCCACTGCGTTCAGCAGACCCGTAGCGTTCAACAGGCTTGCGCGACGACTCGCCTCGTCGTTCTCGTCGTCATTGCGCGCGCGTTTTTGTTTCTTCTTGCCAGGATGAGAGGGGACCAGTGTCCTGTGCGTCCTGCGCAAGCTGGACGTATAGCGGATCGTGGCGGTTCCCGCCTTTTGACGACTTTTGGGCGCGAGGCATTTTCTGAGAGGAAATCGCAGTCCAAATCTATGCACAGTTCGCCGAATCCCGGCTTGTCGCACTACTCTCTCTGTTTCGGAATGACATTGCATATTCATTACGTTTCAACACAGATTACTTATTTGACCAGCCTCGGGTGACCAGCAACTTCTTTAGTTCTTCTTACAACGAAACGATGATTCGTGCGCGCTCCAGCTAAACAGCATTCCGAGTGCTGCCTACCATCTCGAATATATATTACACACTAGGAGAACTTGGCTCGTATATTATCAATTGTGACAGTTCGCGCATGTGCAACGATGCTTAACATTGGTGATCCAACACATCTTCACATCTTGAGAAAGAGCTAAACGCGCTTGTGAACTCGCAAAGTCTAGATCGACGAGCGGTTCGCGTCTGAAGCGAGGAGCACAACTCTATTCAGCTCGGAGATGAGCCACTCTGATGCGCCTTCAAAATCCACTGTAATGGCTTGAATCCGGGCTGGACGCAGCTTTGCAACGTCGCCTGTTTCATCGGAATCCTCGTAAGCAGCGTTTCGGCGAGCCACAAAATCGATCAACTCCTGAGGTTCAGTAATGGCTTCGGGGCCTGTGCTGCCTGGGTGGCCAAGATGAATGCGCTCGAGCCGCGCCATGCAGACGCTGA
>JAGTJP010000339.1:0-20699 GCA_020744175.1 Auriculariales sp. MPI-PUGE-AT-0066
TGCAGTTGGAGTCTATGTGTCATGTTGGACTATCGCAGCTGACCTTGTCATCGTTGACAACTTACAGACAGATACTCATATGAGCAAGAGCTGATGAGTTATTTGATCTAACATTCATTCACCATCACAGCCCTCTTACCTGCGAAGTCAGACCATGAAGCCAGACATTACTGCTGCTTGAGCTCTGGAAGGTATCCGTGACCTAGCTTCTAAAAGCCACACCCGGATGCCTCTGAATCGGCTGCCACCCATCCGCCGCCCGAAGCAAGCTGTCTCTTTGACCTTGCCATACCTTATGGTTGGGAGTTAACTATGCTCACAGGCTAGGTTACGTTCTACACATACCTGGCTTTCATCTACCCTTCCCTCATAGTGAAACCGAGCTCTCCGGCTCTGTCTCAGCGTTGTTGGGCCTCGCTGCGATCTATTTCAGTTATTGTCGTGAGAGATGTACCCGATGTTGCGAGGTACGTGAGGAGATGGCACTTTCTTCTTCCGTTTTGATGCATCTCTGCTATGTAGTAACTCTACCATTCCGTTGTAGACTCATCCCGCGCTCGCACGCTTTACTGGCCATGACCAATGTTGAACAGTAAGGACACGCTCATGACATGCGCCACGCCAGGTCCAATTGCGCTCGCAACCTCGCCACATTGGTCATGAATGCACATTTGGCGCTGGTTGGTCAACATGCGTCTCGGAGGACGATTAGAATCCGCGCGTGCTCAACTTGAATCTCGACGGGTAAAGTGTACAAGTTCGGATGCCAAGTAATGGTCACAAACACCGGCGCTTGGCATCCAGAACTACATTTATTTCAGTGGGAATATTTCAAGACTGTGGGCTTCCGACTGTTTTGAGGATATCTCCGTCCGCGAAGTTGCTTACGGGCAGGGTAGGCCGAACTACCTTCGCCCCACTTCGCTCCAAGGCTCACATGAAATAGCAAGACCGAGACCGGCCTATCCGAAGTCGCCCCTCTGTCGGTCTTCATCATGACCCTCGATCTCATTGAATCGACTACGTTCTTAGGCATCAATCCCATCTCACTGATTGGGGGGCTTGCCGCGCTCAGCGTGCTCGCGCTCGCTGGGTCTCGCATCAAGACTTCAAAGCAGCTCTCGTTGCCACCTGGTCCACGCCCAAAGCCTCTTTTGGGAAATCTCCTCGACATTCCCAACGCCAATGCCTCGCCATGGCTAACGTTTACTGAGTGGGCAATGGAATACGGCGAGCCTTGAGTCTCACCTATACAATCACCTATTGGCTAAATCAAATGTAGGCGACGTTGTTCATGTGCAAGCTCTTGGTCAGCATATTGTAATTCTCAGCTCTCAAGAAGCTTGCAATGATCTTCTCATCAAACGCGGTGGGACCTACTCGGATCGACCTGTGTTCACCATGGCGAACCTGTGAGCCCCACGCTAGAGAATTTGTCACCAACTTGATCTCGATCCATAGGAGCGGCTGGGCTCACGGTCTGGTTCTCCAACCATACGGTGATCGCCTCGCACAATGCGGCGGCTATTCTCACGTCTGACCAACCCGCGAACCTCACTCGATTTCGTCCCCCTTGTTGAACGCTCAACGACCGACTTCGTGAAACGGATGGCAAAGCTTGAGAGCAGCGATCAAATAATGTCTAATCTCCGCTGGTGAGTTCACCTGTGTGCATCGAGGCTCGAGTTAGACAGTGACCTCATTTTTTGTAGGCTCACAGGTGGCAACATTCTGCGCATCGTCTTCGGATATCATATCACAGGATCCGACGACGCGTTTATTCGCAACGCGGATATTGCGGTAAGCAACTTCGCAGAGGCGACGAGCCCGGGATGGCTCGTAGACATGGTTCCTACGCGTGAGTAGCTCTCCCATTGCTGTGGCAAAATTCTCAGACATCACCATTTCGCCATCTCCCGGCTTGGAAATGGATCCCCGGAACGGGGTTTCTTCGTCAGGCCGCTATCTGGAAAGATGAGGCAAACCTCATGTTCGACGCGCCATTCGATCTTTTCAAAGCTGAATTGGTAAATGTTCGATCGTCGATTTCGGTCGCTCGAGTTGCCTGACGGCCTTCCACAGGCGACTAGCACTCATGCGCCTGACAGCCTCATTGCAGCTGCTTTCGAGAAAACGCCCAATGAAGAGTCGGAGGAGACCATCAAGTACGCTATGGGCTCGATGTATGCTGGTACGATGTTTATGCCTAGTACCACCACTCTTCTCGTCCTCATCAGGCTTGACTTCAGGGGGATCTGATACTGTAGCTCTAACTATCTATCCGTGCAGGTGTCCGTTTGACTCACGTCATTGCAGACAGTCTACGCCCAACACTCGTTCTTCCTCGCAATGACACTGCATCCAGACATCCAACGACGTGCACAAGCCGAAATCGATCACATTACGGACGGCGAGCGTCTCCCAAAATATACAGATCGGGAGAGCCTTCCATTTATCGAGGCGATCGCTCGAGAGGTCCTCAGGTGGCACCCGGTTGTTCCAGGCGGTCGGTGATTATAAACACTGTGTTTTTCACGGAACTCAACCCACAGCCAGGCATTCCTCATCTTTGCGAGACTGATGACACTTATCGTGGATGGAGAATCCCTGCGAGAACATTGGTTTTCCCGAACATCTGGTGCGGCCAATGTCTGTCTTCGTGCGGCATGCTCCTTAATGACCGCCATTACCCAGGCACATCATGCACGACCCACTCGTCTACGATAAACCAATGGCTTTCAAGCCAGACCGCCACCTCCCGCTGGGCAGCACTCCCAACCCGACCAACACTATCTTCGGTTTTGGTCGGCGGTGAGCGACTCGGCTTGCATAAGCATGAACGTCTCCAGCTAAATGTTCCCAGCGAATGTCCTGGCCGCTATCTGGCTGACATGAGTCTTTTCCTCACGATCGCCATGACCCTTGCGGTCTTCGACATTGTGAAGGCCGTTGACCCTAACGGCGAGGAAATTGAACCTGAGGAGAAGTACTCTGGCGGAAGCATCAGGTGGGCGAGCTTCAGCACGCGCCCTCACGACGACTCTAACTGTTATTGCTTCAAGCCATCCTATGCCGTTTCCCTGTCAAGCACTTCCGCGGTCTGAGAAGGCATTAGCTCTCCTACACTCGACAACTTAGGGTTAGAGAATTCCTTCGCGGGCTCTGACGACAGGTGTTCCTCAACCAGAATTATGCTAAGCGAAACGCTATGTATGATAAGGCAATTAATCGTGAAGTCCGTACGTCAGCATACAGATGGATACAATGATGCGCAACATCGTCTAATCTTTTAGGGAATACGTGGGATAATCTCCTCACGCATTCTTCGGCGTAGTTTGCCACTTGTCGCACGAAAAAGGAGACAGTGGGCAATCTCGATTGGATGCCCCTGATTCTTCGATGTGTCTTGCCAGTGCGTTACTCCAGCATCAGTGCAGGATGTCAGCGACTGCATCCAGAGCCAGTGCACCCGCCGCCAATTCCGACAGTGGCGCAGCGCATTCCAGGACTTCTGTGAATTGGTCGGTGTGGACGATCCGACTTTGCCCGAAGATCCAGGTGACGATGACACGAAGGATGTCGCAAGTCAGAGAGCTAGTCGTTTCCGAACCTAACCTGCGTGCGTTATTGCGCCTCGGAGCCCTCCTCCTCGACGTACGACCCTTCCTCAACATACTCCTCCTCCGCCTCATCGCCAGCACTTGCATCTTGGTACCGCTGGTATTCGGCACTAAACGATGAAGTCAGCATTGAAAACAGGCGTCGCCTCACAGACACACATTAGATCCATGGTATTACTCTCTGCCTCCGTGAACTCCATCTCATCCACACCCACGGCAGTATACCGATGCATGTACGCATAGCGCTTGAACATCGCGACAAATTGGGTATGCGTTCGTTTGAACAGATCTTGAATCGAGGTCTGGATGGACGAGATTCAGATCGCGCGCGCAAACAGGGCAGGTCCGCAACCAACAGAACGCACCGTGTTCGCCAAACAGACCGCTGCGGAGCGCTGACCCACTGGCGGGACGTTACACAGCGTCACGCTCACGTTGTCCGGGATCCACTCGACGAACGCGGTGCTCCCCTTGGTCTGCAGCTGGTTGACGGCGGACTCGGCCTCGCGGCTGGAGATGGGGCCGCGGAACATCGTGGCGGCCGTCAAGTACCGCCCGAAACGCGGCTCGCACGCAACGAGCATGTTCTTCCGGTCGAACAGGCTGAACAGCGTCAGTTCACTCAATAGTAGACGAGATATCGCACGCACGCACCTTTGAGTGAGTTCCGCGACGCTTGTGCCTTGGAACGCCACGCTGCCCTTCGCAACAAACGGCGCATAGCTCGGCACGAGGAAATGCAGACGTGGGAACTGAGTCGTTTTGTGTGAGACGTGCACAGAACACGAATGAATCGAACACACCGGAACGAGGTTCATCGCGAGCTTGCGCAGATCACCATTGAGCTGGCCCGGGAACCGCAGGCTCGTGCTCGTGCCGCACATCACCTGGGCAACAAGCTACGAAATCAAGAGATCTCAGCATGCATTGGGCATCCGTTGCGGTGGGCGGACATTATTCAAATCGTCAAAATTCGGCGCCTCGTTCTTGAGCGTTCGCACAGTGATATCATACCTGCACATGTCAGTCTCACGATTGGGATCATGCAGCCAATACTCACAGCGCTTCGTTATCCAGACAGACAGTAAGGTCGGAACTCTCGACGAGCTGGTGTATGCTCAAGAGGCAGTTGTACGGCTCGACCACCGTTTCGGAGACCTTGGGACTGGGCAAGATGCTATACGTCGCGAGCATCCTGTCGGGAAAATCTTCGCGCAGCTTTCCGAGGATCAGACTGCCAAGGCCACCGCCAGTGCCGCCACCAAGCGAATGGATGAGCTGCAAGATGCCGCAACTGTGAGACCAGGACGTGAGACGGTTACCGATACATACCTGGAAGCCTTGCAGTGCGTCGGTGCGCTCTGCCTGACCACGAAGGACATCGAGAATTTGGTCCAGGATCTCAGGACCTGTAGGAAAAGTTAATGTCGCGGCAATGGGGAATGATCATCTCGTCCTCCTCTTACCCTCTGTATAGTCTGGCTCATACTCTTGTCAGCGTGAAAGATCCTTGCGGTCCATCGCGATACTCACATCCCTTGCCCCAGTTGTTTCCTGCGCCGCTCTGGCCGTTGATGAAGGTGTCCGGTCGGAACAAACTGCCAAGAGGGCTGGAACGCACACGATCGACGACACCCTGCTCGAGGTCGACCTGCACGCTGCGAGGGACAAACTTTGGCCTGCCACCTACGAGTAAAAGAGCTTGAGCGTCGTGAAGCATCACATGCTATCCAACTTACCAGAGCTAGAGTCGATCTGTGAGAAGTAGACGCCGGCGCGGTTTAGCTGTTGACGCTCGACCTCAGCTGGCGAGAGGCCCGCTCTACCAAGACAGTGAGAAACTATGCGTTGACTGGGTATGAGCACCGCACGCGTTGGCAATCTCTCCTGGTCCCTTGTACACCCCATCGGTGCCGAGGCCATGTTCTGCAAGGACGGCTCGCCAAAAGGCTTCACCGACCTGTCAGTCGGCAGCAGACGGTATGAGGCAGATCAGCAGGTAGATGTCCAGGAAGACGCCAAATTAAGGCGAATGACGCGCAATATTATGGGCAACAGTCGATTGGAGAACGATAGTGAGCATACTAGGACGCAACAATAACGACAGCCACGTACCTGGTTGCCAGCCTGTAGCGTTGTAGCGTGTTTATATGCCCATTGAACGACATGTCGCGGTATTGGTGACAGTACACAATGAGAATTTCGTGTCGAAATTCAGAGAAATGAGAACAGAGAGGACGCGTCGCGATGCGCAGGATCAAACGAGCTCGATTAACAAATCGCAAGCCAATTCGGACGAAGGATGACCATACCTGGCCAACCTGGACGCTGATGATCTCGCGACACGACATTCGTACTGAGAATGGAAGAGCACAACAACACGGTGCGGAGTTTTAATACGCGCATCGTGCTTCTTTTGCCCAACCTTCAACTTTCTCAGCACAATCTGAGCGGTGCGCCATGACCCTTGCGGTCTTCGACATTGTGAAAGCAGTTGACGCCAACGGTCAGGAAATTGTACCTGAGGAGAAATACTCCGGCGGAAGCATCAGGTGCGCGAGCTTCAGCACGTATTCTCACGATGACTCTAACTGTTATTGCTTCAAGTCATCCTATGCCGTTTCCCTGTCAAGTACTTCCACGGTCTGAGAAGGCATTAGCCCTCCTGCACTCCACAACTTCAGTGTGAGCGAATTCCTTCGCAAGCCCCGGCGACAGGTGTTCCTCGACCAGAGTTATGCCAAACGAGATGCCATGTATGAGAAAGCCTTCCGAAATAGACACTGGACTCCCTGACGGCATATAGCACTTGCCGCTGAAGCGCGATCTCGATTCGTCACCTAGGATATTCTCGACTGTCGGTGGGATGTTGGTTTTGCGCTCCCAAGCTCTTTGAGATCAAACCAAGTCTTTTTTGCGGTCGGCTGGCGAGGTGAAATTGATGAGGATTTCGCCAGTTTTGACAAGCGTGAATGTCGCGGTGTGTTCGCGCCGTTGCCGGTGAGGACATGGTTCCCGGATGTCTGCCGCGTGCCGATAACCTCGACAAACAAGTAATACGAGATGTTGAGCCCGATAGTAATCTATGCGAAGGGACGTGTGCCGGCAAGTTCAACGATGATCCTCGAGTCTCGGAGACATGTCGTCCTCATTCCAGCTCAGTTACGTACCGACAGTCGCACCTTCTAATTCCTCGATTGTCGTCTGAACCAATGTTAGATACCCTGGAACATTGTGGGAAGTGTTGGAGAGGGCGCGCTAGGCCCTACATGCCGTTTTTGCGTCGCCGGCCTCCTCGAAAAGTAGAGACTCTTGCTCCTCCATTATTGCTGAGGAGCTAAATTCGTCGACCTTCGAGAATGGAACGAATGGAACAAAGGTGATGCAATGACTGCTATGCAGGTAGGAATCAGTCACGAAGGAGGAAACCACGCAATCTCGGTGGATCACCTAAAGAAATTAGGCGCCGGTGATGACATTGTTCAGTTGTCATGAGCCGAGTAACTTAAAATCAAGGTGTCTAACGACGATGCCGGTACCACTGGTTTGTGCCTTGATATTACTCGATGGGCTTCTTTGTTGTCTGCGCTGCATCCAGGCACAGGCGTCCTCAGAAGCCTAGCACAGCAACGAGCACAACATACTCTTGTCGCAACTTGCACCACTAATGAAGTTACCCTGTTGTTGTAAGTTACAGCCACGGGTTGATGAAGACGGAAGTTCTAGACCTTGGCCTCCTTTGGGATAGGACTCTCGGGTTAGACACTATCATGCTAAGTCAATGCTCGGTCTCTGTAGCTTCACGAATAATTGCACCTCAGCTTTCTCACCGTCATTCGCGAACATCGACCGCCAAGGTCGCGCGGCGTGCCGTGGTTGTCACGGGCTCGAGGGATTCTCGCCGGTTGCGAAGGTTCCGCTTCTTGTGCTCCTGCCACTCCCTTACTTGCGGGATTTCTACGATTTCCAGCGACTGGTGCAGGTCATCCGTTAGCCATGGCTTCTGACATCTTACCAAGTCAGCACGGTGCTCTACTGAAACTCACGCAACTAATCTGTGCGTTCAATAGTTTGCTCGTTGACTTGTTCTCTGGGCGGGGACTACGGTACGTTGTATGCAGCGCATATATTACACCTCATTGACAGGTCATGCAGCTGGCTGCGGATTCTTCGAAGTGTCTTGCCAGTGCATTACTCCAGCATCAGTGCAGGATGTCAGCGACTGCATCCAGAGCCAGTGCACCCGCCGCCAATTCCGACAGTGGCGCAGTGCATTCCAGGACTTCTGTGAATTGGTCGGTGTGGACGATCCGACTTTGCCCGAAGATCCAGGTGACGATGACCCCATTTCGACGTGAGTACTTGGCTGCTTCAAGTCTTTTCGAGTGCTCTGGCTGAAATGCTTTCGCCCATGCTCATAGATCAACCACACCGCCTGTCCCAACTTTACCGACGCTTACATCGTCTACTGAGACGAGCACCGATCCTTCTTCAACTACTACAACATCCACTACTTCATCCACTACTTTTCATACGATTGCACCGACGGTCTCGACGACGTCATCTCGTCCCGCGACCTCCACTCCAGCTGAGGTACAGACCAACAATGCAGCTGCAAGCAGCGGCTCGAACAAGGGTGCAGTTACCGGTGGAGTCATCGGTGGCCTCATTGCTCTAGCATTGTTGGTCGGCATCCTTGTGTGCTGTGGCATGGCCTATCGGCGCAGGCAGTATCAACGACAACGAGCCCAACGCGGCTCAATGGACCTGTTCGCGCCGATGCCGCCTCCCAAAGACAACCCAGGGCGCGTGAACTGGAATCCATTCGCACCGAGCGATGCAGCTGTGTACAGTGATGCAGGCTCCTACAACGGTCAGGCCATGAGCCAAGTCCCTGGACACCCGTACGCCGTTGCACAGCCCTACATCGTGCCGCCCTCGCCATCGGTCATGACAGCCGGAGTGGCAGGCGTCGGGGCTGGCAGGCGGCGGAAGAGTGAGGATATAGCGCCAGCACCAGTCGCGCGCACTGTCGACGAGAGCGAGCTTCCCTATACCCGATCGGAGTACCCGGCGTCCGAGCTCCCGCCCTCTTCATACGCAAATCCCGGCAGCGCAGGAGCGGGCATCTTGCGTCGCATGGGGTCGCTAGGCTCGTCATCGCTGCATCGCTCCGGGTCGTCGTCGTCCTCGCGCTCGGGTCGTTTCGGAGGCTTCTTAGCGGGCAACAGGCGGCTATCATCGCGTCTTAGCCCACAACAGCTTCAGCAGGTGCAGAACCTCGCTGTACAAGGTGCTCCAGGTGCGGCTGTCGTCGATGCGATGGAGAATATGTTGCGCGAGAACTACCAATCGAAAACTGGTGCAAGTCCGAGCCAAGAACGATTGCCGGGCTATGGTCCACGCGAGGTTTGATCTTATCTTTGTCGCTCGTTTCATCTACAATTCCTGGAGGATTTCTGTATCGCTAGCAGCACCATATACACAAGCTGCGGATGTAACAAAGTGCATGAAGTCTGCTCCGTGCTCGATTTCCTAACAAGAGCCATTTCTTGTGCTCCGTCTCCCGTGACTAACTAAAGGACACCCTGATTTGATGACGTCATCCAGGATGAGACTCTGGGAAAGGTGTGCGGCGTTCAGCTTGAGGTTCGTTGCGTGGGTTTCGACGACCCGCTCCCAACTGGTTCAGCGGGTGCGTCAGGATTATCTTCCCTCCAGTCCTGAATTGCATTCTCTAGAATTACATCTAAAATGCGGTCTCCTTCTTCCAGGTCATCGAGATCTGCGCCCATGCGTTAGCGATAGGTGCGGCAGCAAAGACGCAGATCGCGCACCCATCCTCAAGCCATAGGAATGTTGAAAATTCAGGCGGGTTCCCCACCCGTCCTTTACAACACTGTATCTCGTCGGCATTGGCTTTCCCGCGTCTGACATTGCGCTATCGGGAGATGGATGATCCGCGAGTTATGGCTTGAGGACGACGTTTGACCTCGGCCCCGTTGCGAACCGCTTCCGAAGTTAACCCTCCAGGTAGACATTTTTCTGGTGACATTTGGAGGCATGAGAGAGCAGAGTACACGCGGACTACGTGTTTAAAAGACTACATCCTGATTTGATGCTACGATCCTCCATGAACAGCAGTTCGAAGAGCTTCGCAGGCATCGCTAATGAGCTTCCTCCCCGGAGACAATGCGCTACAAATCAGGCAAGAATTAGTAACTGGGACTGAGATTCAGATATCACGGGTACATACGCTGCAGTGATCGTTAACTGAAGTTCCCCACGTTGAACACAGGACTCACCATCTAGGTAGAATGCGGCATGCACGCTCGGATAATGCGCAATCTCAACCTCGACGCCGGCTACGCGCAACTTTTTCCATACGCGACGCCTTCATCTCGTAAAATGTCAAGGTCTGCAACGGCGATCCACGCGGGTGGGAGTTTGTCGAAATTGTCTGTGGGTGCAAGCAACGGGGACGCCTTCCAGTTTGACCAGTCCTCTTCCTTCGGCAAGTACATGCGACGGTACCAGAGCATTTTCTCTGCATTGAGGCCCGGCATGTGCTGCAGTTGCGTCCAGGACTCGTATGTTGAGTTCTCTGGCATAGCGGTATTATCCAGTGCTGAGATTAGAAGTGAGTGGAAAAACTGCATGCTCGGAGTTGTACAGACACGGTACAATCAAAAGTTGGAAGAGAAGCGGAATCTTCGGCACAGATATGGCAGCGATATGTGTGACCGCAGCAGCGAGGTTCGCTCCTCTGAAGTATGGTTTAACAAGTTAAATGAGCATGGCCCGAGTTGTTTGTCTCACGCAGATGTTCCACCAAGGGTGATCTTTGCTGCGTCAATCCCTAAATAACTTGGACCTTGCTGGAACGTCCACTGTAAAGCACTCCAGGCGTCTGAGGTATGAATTATCAGGCCTCTTTGCAGGGTTCGAACGATAGACTTGAGCGGCTAACCATCTAGGCCGGCGGGAAAGGGGTCCTCTGGCGCCAGTCGATAATCCACGCTCACTAGAACCACTTTGGCATCTATTCGCAGATCAGATTAGACTAGAAATCTCACACCTGAAGTTGAATAAGAGGGACGTACGCTTGCAAAGATTTGTTGCAACAACAACGTCCCCTGGAGCTCCATCCACATCCTTACCAAGAGCCCATCCACCTTTAGCAGTATCGTGAGCAAGCACGGCTATGTCCTTTGTTACGTTCGATCAGGCACCTCCATGATAAAATACCATCACCGGCCATCCAGACGATGGTTTCTCGCCTTCTGGGATAAACACGCGGGCACCCCATGTTGCAAATCTGAGGTTTCGTACAGTACCAACCTATGCGGGCGGAGCGAAGATGAGCCTCGGGAAACTGTCCTCAGAGGGGAGCCTCGAGAACAAACAGCAACAGGTTTGGTACCCGCGGGGTGATCACTTGGCGCAATGCGGAAGGCTGGGTTCCAAGGCAGCTGGTGGGGTCCAGGAGCGTCCGTCATGAAGGTTCTATAGAACGTGAGGTACTCCTAATGCGCGCGAAATGAATGTGAATGTGAGTTGACAGCCGGAGAATTTTCAGAGTTCTTCACTTCATCGAGCAATGGTAGCACTGAGGGATGAATCGGAGGGGGCATTCCGACTAGATCGGGAGGGAATGAGGACACAGGTGGAGACAGCGCACAAGCTAGGAATCGGGCCGGAGGCCAAGGGACGGATCGGCATGCAACTGAATCAGGCTATGCCCACTTGAAGCCACTCCCCATAAAAGCATCCGTATATTTCTACGGACAACATAATGAAGCTTCGTAGTATCTGTGGGTAGATATCGGGCTACGCGGATTTGTTCTGGGGTTTTGGGGCACCAGACGTGTGCGCCCAAGGGGCATGTCAAATAGATATGGTGGGTCAGACAACGGAAGGCTGGAGGGTGTCAAATATGAGACAAAAATAATATCAAATGGGCAATAAATCAATCAGCTGTTCGAGCCATTGCACTGAGAGGTCATTTCCCATAAGCATTGAGGGGTAGATTTCGAATCTTGGGCAACGGAAACACAAAGGTCTTCTCAGCCATCACTGCAGGCATGGTCATAGGTTTGACCCAAGCAAGCGAGTCGATTACAAGAAGGGCCAATAGTAAAATCACAGAATTCTGCGCGTTCTTGGTTAAAGTGCTTCGCCATCTGAGTAGACCTGATCCCTTGAACGAGTCAAGATTTTGACCCTGATGTAGAGGAAGTGCTGTGGCGGGTCGAGCGCCGGGAAGGTGCTCTGATATTTGGTTGAGTTGTTGAACCCTTTGAGCTCGAAGCGATGGAAGGTGCTGGAGAGCCAGCCGACCGTTGTTCAATCGACTGAGCGGTTGATTGTCGAGAAGCTCGAGGAGCCTGTTGAGCTGAAGACGCCGAAGCGCTCCCGCTCCTCGATGTACCAGTTGTTGATTCCACAGCCAGCTTCTGTTTTTTGGCAGGAGGTGGCCCGTCGGAATTATCGACAGCGGCGTCAACGACTGTCTGTTGGGCTGTTGACTCCTCTTCTAGAGACTGCTGCTCCGCATTCCGTAGCTCATCTTGATAAGCTTTGTTGAGAATCCGCTCCTCCGTCCTCATCTGTCGAGGAACATCGCGCTCGTTTTTGATCGTCGCAACCTTGACGATGGTCCCGAAGTCGTCAAGCTTCGCTTCTAGTTCATCAAGCTCCTTCCCTGCCGCCAAAATTTCGGGATCTGACTTGGCCAACTCGTACTCCTCGTCAGTTGGCACCAGTCCGCGGTGCCGTTTGCCCGTTCGGTTCCACCAGTTGAAGATGCTCTCATGGAACCGAAGTCGTGCTTGTCTCCACTGAATTATGAGATATGTTGGCGCTTGGACAAACTCGTATGTGACTTCCTTCGGCATCCTGCGCATGCGAGTGGATGCGATAGCCGTAGTCGGCGTGCAGGCTCCGTCTCCAGCGATACTTGGTACTGTGGACCCAGACTCTTTACCGTTACCACCAAACCTGCCATTTGAGTCGCGAGTCTCTTAGAGAGTAGTTTTTACTTTGGTTCCGTGATTACATGAGAGAATACTCTTACGATTAATGATCTTTGACGCGACTAGGGTCGTTTTCGCTGGTTTCTCAGCTGTCTCTGGCATTCGAGGCTAGTTGAGGATAGAGCGCTTCATTAGCGTTGTGGGATGCAGAAGAATTGGCAGCGGGTACTTGCTGAGGCGGCACTATCGCGTAATTACAGAAAGAAGTTTGAGCCAAGGTAAATAGTACTTTCGAACTCCGCGTCGATATTTGTCTGCTGCAACACGCGGCCAATTCTTCGCAAGACAGCGTGTAACCAGCAATAAATATGTATTATCGTGAGCATTTTTAAAGCTAGTTGATTGGCTTCTGATAGGTTAAACGCGCGTTAGGCATCCTAGCGGCGAAGTAACGCTGCGTACTGCTGAAGCGAGACGGGGGAGAGCATCATAAGGAGTTTCACTATCGCCCAAAAGTGCTGGGTCACCATTAGACGCCCTCTCGAACAGGACTTGTGCATTTGGTTCATCAAAACCAGCTCGCACCGGCCGAGCACAGTCTCCGTCATCCACTCCAAGAGCGTCTGTGCCACGGTTTCTAACCGTTGCATGGACGCAATTCCGTTTCGATATCCATGAAATCGTATCTTCTTGATATTTGGGACATTGATGGTTGTAGCTCGGGGAAACTTCCGTTGGTTGCGCGAGGTCGCGGTCTCAATGTTTTTGGTGAAGGACTCGCGAACGTACAAACTCTCCAAGGCGGGTAAATGCCGCAACTGAACCAGCTGGCGTATAATGTGAGCATCCAGGCTGACGTGCTTAATCTCGCGGAAGTGCACCAGGAATAATAATCCAATCGAAAGGTAGCCAACATCGTACTTCGCCACATGCGAGATTTGCGCGTCATCGTTAGCCACGGCGCGAGAGGTACGTTTGACACAGCTGTATTTGCTGTCCAAATCTGCGAAGTTGTCATTGGTATGCCATTCGAGCATATAGCAGACCATTCCTCGAAACGTGGATGACGAGAGATCCACTGCTTGAGGTTGGTCCCAAACATTGACGACCTCTAAACATGACTGAGGGTTCGGATCATCCAACTCCAGCAGCTTTACATATCTGAGATCAAAAGCCTCGAGGTCGTAGGTTGTCGCAGTTGTGCCACTGTTTGAGCGATACTCTGTTCAGAAAACGTTCAGGAGGTTGCTTCGGGAAGCCGACACCCGCAAGTTCGCCGCTGACAGTGATATCAATCAAGTTGGGCAGGACGTCCCAGAGATGTCTTATCTCTCTTGTCGCGACTCCTGGGTTGGTGGGATCAATTTGCGCGACAAATATCTGGACGTTCGATAGTGCCGGGCAGACCGGTGGTAGCTCGAATCCTTCGACGCGAAGTCTTCTTAGCTGCGGAGCGTGACCTTGAATAGCGGTTCCGGAAGGCGAGCATCCGTGGTGCCTGTGAAGACCAGCGACTCTAGAATAGGTGCGGGCATCGATGAATATGCTCTCGATCTCCTCCCAACAGCTGAGCCAAAGCCGAAGCGCGAGGCGCTTTGTGTGATAGAGATGCTCTTTCAAGCGTCCAGCAGAATCCGGGTAGTTGTTCGGGCTCAGTGGGACAGAGAAGATCGATGTTGATCGCAGCGGTTTTGCTCCTTGCCAGTAGCGTCATGAACATGTCTATGTCTGAAGCGGACCAGTGTCTGCTGAGAGAACAATGTCTGTCCACAATAGCGGATCTGAGATCGATGCGGCTCTCCAGGAAGCGGAGACATGGGACGCTGTAATACGGTCGTACTAGAGATTGAAGATGGCCAAAAATTACGCAAAATAGCTCTGGAGCGAGCTGTTGGATCGCCATAGTGGCACGTTGCTATTATCTCAAGTAGTCCTGCACCGCAGAGTGAATCGGTCGAGAGATAAGTCTCGTCTAGAAGGGCAAGCAGCGATGGCGGTGTTCCAATTGGTTGCTGTTCCGAAAGTCCCAGTTGACAAACCGTATGAATGGTTACGATACAATGAGAAGGAGCGCAGTACAGTAAATATCCGGTGCGGACGATGCCGCCACAACATGCAAATTCCAACGTCCGTGCAAACAATCTATGAGACATCGTACTCCAAATCAGGAACCCGGTACAACTAGTCCAGAATCGTGGAGTATCGCGGAGGCTGTGTACTCTGCCGGCTCGCGGGGCCAGGTCGCTCCAGAGAGCCACCCACCGCAGGTCGTGCGTCGGCGTCTATTGCCAGTCGCCGTTTCTCAGCATCGCCTGGCCCCGCTCCCCTTTCGGGATCACTCGACGGCGAGCCCGGCCGCGCAGGTTTAGTAGACCTCAAATGTGGTGGAATTGCCGGCACTGGCGGCGCGTTGACGAAAAGCGGGCTTGGTATTGGTCCGAAATCGCTCGACGTCCAGCTTTCGTAGCTCGTGTGAGTTTCGGTGGGCGAGTGTCCACCGTTACCCTCGCCTTCCATTTCGGTTAGCTGGCGCGGGTCGTGGTTCTGGGAGGACGTCAATCGCGAGTGACCCGCCCTGCGCTGCAGGTATGGGGGCAGGCTCGTGATCGGCGTCGTAGGCATAATGAGAGTATTGCGGCCGCGGAGAAGCAATCGGTTGTGGTGTCAATGATGGTGAGTGTTGTGCCCGCGGAGGAGGCGTAGATTGTTGCGCCGCAAATGGAGAGGATTGTGCCCGCGGAGGAGGAGTTGGATGTGGCGTCGCGAAGGGATCTCGGTCTAGTACATAGACGAAGGGGTCCCGGTCTGGCGCATGTGCATGTGCGAATGGTCCCCTCTCTTGCGGGCGAAGCAAATCGGATGTCGAGTTGGTGTTGGAAGCTGGCAACGTAACACCTAGCGAATTGGAGTGCGAGTGCCCACCGACGTGACCCAAATTGCTAGCTGAGTTGTTGCTGCGATACATTGGTCCCTCTTGCATCGCAACACCCGTGTAGGTTCCATGGCCGTGTGAAGATGGCCCATAGCCCTGCGACGATATCCCATGGCCTTGTGACGTTGTTCCATGACCATGCGAGGAAGATCCATGGCCGTGGAAAGATGAGACCTGCGACTCGATCCGCTGTGAGTAGGATGGTCGATCTAACCGCCGCACAGGCCGATTGGAATTGTTCCGCCTCCGCCGGAACCACCAGATTGCAAACAAGAGAACAACGACCAGGAGAGCAAATGCGCCGCTGAGCCCCGCAGCGATAGATATGGTCCGGTCGTTCTTGTTGGTTGTATTGTCCTGCGTGTTGTTGGACTGAGTGACTGGGGGCGAGCTGCACGATAACATGAGCCAGCGGGAAAGTGGTTCATCACCATACGCACGTCGTCATATACTTGAAGGACTTGACAGCGATAAAGTAGGTTCCCGAATTCCCAGGAAGGTATGTCAACGTCACGGTGTTGAGTTGCGTTTCGTCCAAGCCGTCTTTCGACCATGGCGTTTTTGCGCCAGAGGTTCCAAAGCTGATAGTTTCCGCGGGCAGCGCATTGACCTGGATCGAAGCATTCGCTCCAGAGGATTCCAGATGCGGGTCGATAGTAATCTCGCTACCTATAAGCTCATGTATCAGCACACCCGCAAATGCATGACTAGCAGATTCGGACTGACCTTTGAAAGAGAATTTCAACGTTGAAACTGGGCCCGCGGTCATCCTGAACTGGCGATCAGGGAATTCAGTTCCCGGCCACCTATGAAATCTATGAGGATACGGAGGAAGGACTTGCGCATAGTCACACACCACTTGTTCTTGCAGTTGGGGTCCACCGGAGCAGTAGTACTGCAGTTTGTCTGTTCAGACTTGTCTGAGTACTCGAAAGCCGCATCATTGAAGAAGGCCGTGACAGGCTGTGGATCAGCTCGTCGATTCAAGGCGGGCGAAATAGAGCTGGCTGCGCGACGAGCGCGGGCCCAGGCCACGATGCGCGATGATAGCGGAGTCATGCGGGAGATGCAATATAAGGAAGGTTCCAGGAGGTTCGATTATGCAAATGGATGCGTGGACGTTCCGCCGCAGTAGGTTGTCAAGGACCGGCAATACCGAATGTGCGGAAAGCGCACGGCTCTCCGAATGATTAGAGTGTGAATAGACGCAATTTGAAAGTGAAGGCGAGTCGCGCTTGCTCAGGCAAGACAAGAATCAAGAATGAACACGCAATGAAGGAAAGCAGGAGGAGGAGCGCTGCGGCTGCCACCGCTGTTGGGCAAGCTGTGCAAAGCTGCACTGTTACATATCAGCCTACACCGTGGCACAACCAAGATCAGTCTTTGTCCCACGTAAAGATTTAAGATTTATTGCGCAACAGGATTGATACCAGCGATTGGTCCCTCCAAAAACCATCCAGCTCACTATCAACTGTTTCCTGAGGCCACTATTCTGAACGCGGCTTCAGAAGGTGTTTTCATGAATTTCCAATCGCCGGATCGGGGCTGGATGAATGCGCCCAAGTGGAAACTACATCCGTTGATTCTAATTGCACCGGAAGTAGGTGTTTTGCCAAAATGAGAAGAATCGCAGTGGATCAGCGACGGCACTATGCGAGTGAGGGAGTGAGCGGCGGTAATAATTGAGACTGACTCGTCATCCAGCACTGTAATTCGTTGCATTCATGCGTGTTTCAGGACAAGCGGATTTAGTTTTTCACCCGAAAGTTCCGCCTGGTCGTATGCGTGCGAGTCCCTAACGAAGCTCCAAACTCGCAACGCACGTCAAGCTGCGGACGAGCCGAAAACCTGGTGGCTGTCTGTTTTCGTTCCGGTCATGGATGATCATCAATCATATCTTGATGTATGAGTCTGAGATGACACAAGCCTCTGGTTTACAGTTGCTTCAAGTAGGCGGTTCTTGTCGTGAACATAAAGGAAGTGTTTGTGGTGGTATAAATCAGTAGGGTAATACATACGTAGACCAGCTGGTGTGGGAGATGATGCCTCGCGTCAACCAGGGGATATATTTATGAAGAAACACTCGATGATGAGGTCTAAATTGGGGGAAGCGAGAGCGTGACAGTCCACTGAGTGTAGGAGCTGGGCAGGCCAGTATGGAATTGCCACGTCGTTTTGTCAACGAAACCTCGGGGGCCGCGGGAGACCCGCCGAGCCGGAACACAAAGAGAGAGAGAGAGGCTTCAGACGCACAAGCGATGATTCAGAGGCAGATCATTCCCACATACTTAGGCTCTCCCTCACGTTTGAAGGTAATCATCTGCATTATATACAAAGCTATACACACGCCACATCCTCGTCGGCTTGAATCTATTGCGAATACGCGCGCAAATGCCATAGCACATGCTGGTGCCACTGGATATCGTTACGGTCAATCGGTCATATGCATACCACCATCACGAGATTATGCTTTAGAAGGAGCTTGAGGAAGGTCGCTGGCAGAGTGCGGCGCGCCACGGGCATATGGATTCCGGGTTCAGCGAGAACGAGATGACGAATGTGAAGCCAAGCAATCGCTATGATACCGGCTACAAAAGGGCAGCGAGAAAGGGAACGGTTGCCCAATCAATTCAGTTCCTGTTCAGGAGTCTGAACCGACGGCGTTCGTCAGCTGCTCGAGCTCGGCTTGCATGTTTGCACGGGCCGATTCCTGAAGACTGGTGCGAGCATATTCCGTGAAGTAGATGTCGCCTTGCATTAAATGCCGCAGTACGGCACAGCGCCCGACCCTGAAGCATCGTCCGGGACGTGTGCGTATTCAGCCCTGATCTGCGATGCGTAGACAAAGTAGTCTTCCCGCGGACGCTGGAAAGACATCGCGGTTGTTTAAAGGGTCGGTTTTCGTGGCGCGAGAACGATTTACATACCGAAAGTACCTCGAGGTCGAGATCGAGAAAGAGAGGTAGTGAGTTGGGGTTCGGGTTGCCATCATCGGGCAATTGGTGCTTGATTGTGGCCAGGATGAGACTGTTTACATCCTTACAATGTCTGCAGGCTATTTAATAACAGATCAGATTATTACGTCTCAAGGCAAAATACTCATACCAGCTGTATTTCGGCAGCGCAATCAAGCCAACGGTTAGCGCTGTCGCGCTCGTTTTGGCCACCGGTTGCGCGGGGATCGTATACGAAACTATCCATAGCTTCGTTAATCACGCTATGAGTAATGTCAGACACGTACTCATGGAATAAGACCGCGCAAAAGAGAATTAGTTCATCCCTCGCATTGAGACGGGTAATCCCAGCGGCAATCCAATCCGCGTAGGCAGCCCACATGGCTGTTAGGTGAGAGACGGCATGATAATGCCGCTGCGGGTCGTGATCATACGCGAGATGCACGTCCATGTGCCACCGTTGTAGGATCTGGTGTAGCTTGTCGTCGCCACCATGAATATCCGGCAGATTAGGCAGAACCGCAAGAATGGCGCTTGTCCAATTGGATATATACATCCGGTTCCGCGGACTCGGCCGCTCGGCCTCGAGCGCAGTGGCTTTGGGAGGACATGCGTGGATTGTGATTAGATCGCCACCGCAGGAGGACAAGCCGCGGCATTCGCCGCTTGAACATGGTTTCAAGTTATAAACAACTTTGAGCTTGACTTGAGAGCAATCTCTTTGCCTATGGCTCATTGGGTTACGCTGGTTATTGGATGAAGTGCACATTTCCTGACGGAAGGCGGACATATTGGACTCTAGAATGTATTCCACTTACCCTGGACGCGGAATCAGACACCAGCTCACTCCAATGTTGGCTGACGGTCAATGAGCAGAAGTTGCTCTGAGTTTGCAAAGAGGTTGAGGAAGAGCTGCGGGAGGACCCGTTCAAACGTGCCCTGCTTCTCGCTACTTGAACTTCTCATGAGCAGCAAAGTCCGGACAATACTATTTCAGCAGAGATTGCGGAAATCCTTCCGGACCCTTTCAGTACTGGAGCTGCCCCATACATCCACGCAGACGCGAACGAGGAACACCCTGCGGACTCTCAGTCCGCATCAACGCTCAGGCCGGTACCGGTGACACGACAATTCCAATTTCATCGTGACATTTGATGCGCACAACAAGATCTTGGCCTCCACACTTTGTACATAGCAGGGGGGCCCACTAGGTGAACATGCCAGGTCCTGCCCTCAGCCTGTTTGGTTGTTACAAATACCCGGTCAGGGCATACCGCCGTGAGGACCGAGACCCGTTCGCATCATCAAATACCATTTACGGTGGATCCATTGCCTGCGGGTGGCGGAGAACACCGCCTGCACCTCAATATGTCGTGCCGAGGCCGAGCACGCCGGACTTTTAGCCTTTCTTTCTAACCTACTCGTCTTCGTCTTGTCTTTTTTTCCTTCGTCTGCTTCGTCGGCTGCTATACACGCATTCTCTCGCGCGCGCATTCGACTTCGAGCTAGTTCATATTTTGACGTCGGGTTCGCGGGATGACACCCCCGCGCTGTCCCACGCGTTCTTCTCGCACTGTGCCTAGCCATCATACAGAGCGTCGGTGCAAAGCGTAACATTACTGTACGCTGAGATTCACACGAGAAGTCATTCACTTATTCCAAAAATTTGCTTCTTCCCGGCGGCAGATCAACGATTCCAACTCAAAAATGCGCTACAATCCTCCAAACGTTCTTCCTGAATCTACATGCAAGAACAACCCAGGCAACTATGCCTGCGAAGGCCATTGGTTAGCATCCTCCGACTTGCTCTACCAGTTGCATTCTCATCTCACGCCAGGTGGACGGAGACTAACACTGCGAATGGGACAACCTTTGGCCACAGCATTCATGATACTTTGGTCAGCAGCGTTTGTCACCATCCTCTCCCCTTTCTGATCTCCTTTTAGACCTGGTACATCAGTGGAGGTAGACTTCAGCGGTACGCCAAGCAGCCCTGGCTTCAGATATGTCAGGCATTTAAATTCGTCTACAGGGAGCCGAATCTACTATTACGCTGTAATCTTGGACTACGCTGCAGACGGCTTTGTGAGCCTGGACGACGGTACGCCTGTACACGTTTCATTGTCAGTGGACCACCAAAGTGCGTTTAGTTTTCGGTCGTCGGCGCGTCAACCTGATCATCTATCCTCGCCAGGTCCTATAGGTGGGCAATTGATAT